>JAADWJ010000009.1:0-112669 GCA_023336165.1 Pythium monospermum
TTTTTTTTTTTTTTTTTTTTTTTTTTGTTCTGGCAAACAGTTCCAATGTTGGCGACGTTGGTGGCAAATGCTGGTACTGGATACGATTTGTGTTCTGATATCGTCCAGGACATGGGCTGCTGTTTCCAGAGCTACAAGCAGTACATGCAGCGTGGCACGCCCGCGACGATCAAGGCACTGGACGTGGCACAGGAAACTTGCACAAAGACAGGCGTCGACGGACTGGACAAAGTCTGCCCATGTGGCATAAGCAATCTGTACAACAAATACGCACTTAACGGCACCACGATTTGTTCCAGTGCGAATAAGATCATCCAGAGCAAACGGACTGCAAGCATCACCGTCGTCTTGGCCACGATAATAGCGCTGTTGTCGGTCACAGCCTAATGAGGCTAGCCTTATACTTCATAATAGGAAGGAAAAAAATATGTCAAAAAAAAGAAAATGGGATTTTTCACTACCGGTACTGGCTGCCTCAAAAGCTCACAACTCGTCCATCATGGCAACATCGCCATCCTGGCCCTGGCCTTCTTTCAGCACCGCGTCCAGTCCGTGGGCCGCGATTTTCTCTTGCATGTGGGTCACAAAATCGTCGATCAGCACGGGCCACGCGCCATTTTCGTCAAAATTGCTCAAGTCATTCTTGACTTGATGGCCAAACTCGAGCACTTGCATCCACAAGTCCTTGGCCACGGAATTGCGGCTATGGGTCTTGACAAAGTCCAGCCATTGAGGGAGTAACGGGAAGTAGCCCGGCAATAGGATCTCCCACATGCCGAGCGCGATATCCAGCGCTAAACTCTTCTGTGTCGGGTCTTTCGCGTAGGTGAACGAGTACTACACAGTAGACCATATCCCGTCAATAATTAACTTTAATAGACACACATCATGGGCGAAGCGATGGGGAGGCATTCATACCGAATAAATATCGGTGAATTCGTGGCGGTTTTTGAGCATTTTCCGAAGAGTTGGCAGTTTTCTTTGCAGATCGGCGATCGTGGAGCAGTGGAGCTTTTCCAATCCTTTGAGGAACTCTTCGCGCGTGTATATACACATGGCGTCGGCCTCCATGTACCAGCTCAGCACGAGGATCACTGGATCCTGAGGATCAATGCCCAGCTGCTTGCAGAAATCTTCAATGCCGTCGTCCGTGATCGTATCTGGGTCCTCTGGGTCTGCGGACAACCGAACAACAGAATAACCAGTAACAGTTAGTAACTCGAAGCCTCTCTAGGGGATATGCGATGTCCTGGTTGTGTGTCTGTGTATGCGCACCTTGAAACTCGTTAAAGAGTTTGTTAATCGCGATGTGGATTGGTTTTTCTTGTGGCTTGTGCTTTTTTGCGCCTGTGGGGGATCCATCAATCTGGAATCACCATTTTTGTTTTTGGGTTAGTTCAGTGTTGAATGCAATCACATACGCAGGGGGCCCAGAACGTACATCGCCTGAGGCGCCGCGCTTGTTATTAGGCGTCGTAGCGCGTCCACGTCCGTTCGACTTGGTGTACGATGGGTGGCTTTGAATCCGCTCCACGATGTCGGCCTTGCGGCCACCTGTCTTGATGCCTGTGGCGCAAGAAAAAGAAAACCAACGGGAAGCGGCCGTCAACACCTCCTCCACATTTCCCAACCCTCGCTAAAGCATGCGCTCCTACCCAACTCCTTGCACATTTCCGTGAGCTCCTTGACACGAAGACTCTGAAGATCCATGGCGCTATCTATTGTCGTCAACCCGCTTTCTCGACACCCCATTGACCGATTTCGATTTGAAGGTGCAACAATGATGATACAACAACAACGGTGGTTGCCGGAAAAGACCACTAAGTGCGTTTCCGTACTTAACGTGTCAATTTTTAAGGGAACTGTTGCACTTCAATGACCATAAATACGGTAAAACGTCAATTTATACGGTATTTATCTTGTTTTTGTGTGTGTTTTACTTCTCCTCGTTACCGTCGCCAAAAACACGCTAAACTCCATGATCCTTTCACACCGCCAAGACGCCACTGCTGGGGCTGCTGCTTCCATCCACACTCGTGGCGTCACTCTCCGCGGCCACACGGACATCCACGACGCGGAAGCCATCAAAGAACTCTTTGTAGCTCACGACGCCGTCTTTGTTACTGTCCAAATGGCGCAACAGTTGTTCAATTTGTTCTTCGGTCAATGGCGAGTTGAGCACGGCGTTGAAGGCCGACATGCCGGCACGGAACTCGTCGAGGCTGATGAAACCGGTATTTGTTTGGTCAAACATGCGAAAGGCGTTGCGGATATGGATCCGATGCTGGTAGAAAACGTTTGACACTTGCTGCAAAACGGCATGCTGCCACGTGAGATCGTCGCCTTTGTCCAGCATCTCGCGCTCTTTGGAATCTTGGACACTGAACGCCGTGACAAACTCTTTGTAATCGATCGAATGGCCGCCATCCGTATCCACGGCGGCCATGACGCGGTCCATGAGCTCTTGCGGGAAATCAAAGCCCAGCTGGCGCACGGCATTTTCAAATTCCTCGCGTTGCAAGACACCGTCTTGGTTGGTGTCAAAATGGTAAAAATGGTAATGCAACGAGCCTTCGCGACTGAACAGAGCACGTCCAATTTGAAGCAACGCGCTCATGGTCTCGGAATCCACACTCGCCGATGGGAGCAACGCAAACGCCGTATCTTCGCGGTTGGAAAAGCGACGCACCAGCCCGCCACTTCCACCCGGCCGCTGCAACGACGCCGAGCTGTCGATGAACGAGGACGACGTTGGGCTGGGCGGCGGACCCACGGCCGACGAACCACCAGTGGTGACAGTAGCCGACGTGGTGGCCGTGGCCACAGAGGAAGTGGGCGACGCAGGAGGCAGCGAGCCAATGAAGCTGTTGTTGTTGGATTGCACCGACGACGACCGCGGGCTGTGCGGTGCTTGGCGCAAGTCGGTGAAAATCACCTCAAACCGCTGCGCAAACTCATTGAAATCAATACGCCCATCATCGTTTGTATCGGCCGTGCGCATGAGCTCAAAGATTTGCTGGTCTGAAAGCCCCGTGTCCATTTTCTTGAGCGTGGCCATAAACTCTTCGTACTCGATGAACCCATTCTGGTCGGCGTCAAACACTTTAAACGCTTGCGTCAAGTCACCGGCGCCCATCGCACGGTACAATTTCTTACAAATCACCGAGATCATGCTTTCTTGCCAGCCGCTTTGGTCCACGAGGTCGTTTTCAATACGGTACCGAGCCAAGAACTTGGAGTAATTGATACCACCGCCCGTAATGTCCTCGGCATCGGCCAACTTGGCCTGGTACAGCAAAAACGGCAAATCCAGTTGTAAAACCGACTTGAGCGCATCGACCCACACAAGCCGAGACACGACGCCGTTGTGTTCTTGGTCATGCTGCGTAAAATACCAAAACAACGACGCTCGGTGGTCACAGATCCGCTCGGCGATCATCCGCAGTGTATCATCCTCCAAAGCATCTTGCATTTCTGACACATTGAAATTGCTTTCATCGATCGCGTGGGCATAAAACTGTTGAATTTCGGGTTGTAAATCTGGCCCAAGTGTCAAAAACGCCCCCTTGTTCATTTGGGTGCCACAGTATCGTGACGCAGAAAACAATGTGATCAACCGTCCACCATGTAAAATCTCAAAGCCTTCGGGGACACATTCATGGGACCGGATCACCAGTGCGATGCGGTTCACCAGGCAGAAATTATTGGTCACTTCGACGCCAAATTCCACCCCCGCGCCGCGCTCTGAGGGCTGCCGTGTGGAGATCGCGCGTGGGTCGCTCCAGAGCATATCTTCATAGATTTTGTCTTCAAAACCCGTTTGATGGAGAGGTGGTTCACGTTTCCGGGAGATCGCCTTCAGGTGCGCTAATGTCACGTTATCGCGTGAAAAAAGCCCCCCATGGACCACAAAAATCTTTTGTTGCAGCACGGCACACAGTGGCAAACACTCGAACAACGACTGGAACCGTTCAAAAAGATGCGCGGGCCGCTCGGGATCATTTTCCAAAACACCCGAATATTTGGTCCAAATTTCATCTTCAAAGCCCATCCAGGAATTTTGGTTTCGTGATTCGTGGTTGCCACGGTTCAAATAGACACCTTGTGGGTACAAGAGCTTGAAACAAAGCAGCGTCATCACGACTTCCGTGCCGTAAATGCCTCTGTCCACAAAATCACCATTAAACAAATACTTGTTTGCAGTTGTGGGCAACCCGTTGATGGAAAAAATCGAAAATAAATCTTGCAATTGGCCATGGAGATCACCGACGACGGTGAGTTTTTCGCCTTCTTTCAGTTGAATTTCTTGCAAAGTGGGCACGGGCGCAAGTACGCGGATGCCTTCTTTGAGCACTTCCAGCACGTACTTATGGTGCAAGATCTCTCCTTTTTTGTAGTGTTCCAGCGTATCCAGCACGTTTGCCAGCTTGAGCGGCCAGGATAAATGAGGGCCTTTGTAGTCCGCACTGATGGCGATGCTGGCGATTTGCATTTCCGAGACCGTGCGGTTGAGCTGTTCATAATCCATGAAATAAGAAGAAAAAATATTAAAAAATGGTTAGACCAGTGTAGTTCCGGAAGTCTATCCAGTAGATCCCATCCAGTGTGTGGGAACTTGGTCTAAACTCGATGGCTTGGGTGTTTTTTGTTTTTTGTTTTTAGTCCGTACCTTTCGGTTCGAGAGTTGTTTGAGGGTATGCTCGGCCGACTTGAATTTTTCGGAGCGCTTCAAGTTGAGTTGCTCTTGGTTGTTGTCCAGCAAGTTCCATGCAAACGAAAACACGAATGTGCGAAACTATGAGGTGGAGGGGGGGAAGCATCGGTCAGTTGCGGGTGAGGCCGGCCCAGTTAACATCGAAGCGTCTAACTACAAACCTTCTGGACGGCACGGAATTTACGCCAAATACTTTGAATCGTGCATGCTGCTGCATCTTGCGCCGAGAAACGCTGCATACAAAAATGTTTGTGGTTGGTTTAGTGTGCAACAAAGGAACTCACCCACGGGTATTATTTACTCACCGTCAAGTTCTCCTCGCGGACAAAGATACCGTAGTTTGGCTTGCACTGGAAAAAGCGTTTCCCATCGATCTCGCCATCGTTTTCACCTCCCGCACGGTCTAACTCAACGCCAATGCTTGCACTGCGTCTCTCTGGAACATACCGGATCGTCTAACCATCCCATCCAGTGAACAAAAAACGTCAAAGAGTGAAATCCAATGGAAGGTATCCAGTGCTGCTGTTTAGATCTCTGGATCGTACCCCTGCGTACTTGCCAAAGACCAGCACGCGCGCACCGACTTCCACGTTGAAGCCTTCATCATCCACGTCCATGGGTTCCGTCATCGTTTGCAATCTGCTTGGCAGTGTGGACGGATACTTTGAACTGATGGTCCACTTCTTTTCTTCGCCAAGGGAAGGGAACCTGGCTCGTAAAAAGCGCGTGTGCTGCTCGCTCCTGGCTGACTTTCATCTCGCGCCGCCACGATGAAATGTTGCACGAAGGTTTCCCAACTCATGTTGTTGTTACAAACTGGTTACGAACATTTTTTAATTATTTTTCAAAACTGGTTGGCTCAATTTTTTCAAAAGCGCGGGACCCAAAAGCTGGGAAAATGCGTGAAGCTTTCGCAGCTGTCGCCGAGTTTCTCGCGCACCATGGCGGGCTTGATGAGTATGACGGTGAGTGTCAGTCTGTGGCTTTCTCTAGTATGCTGAGTCTATAGAGGTATCCAATACGTGGTCTAATATCTATGTGTGGGCAACCTGTCGGGGACACAGCCGTGCTCAAGTCGATGCAGCATCTTGGCTGGACGCTCGAGCAGGACCACCCTGCTCGGTGGCGCGCGCTCTTCACCGTGTTGAAAGCCGAACTGTCTGATCCAAGCCAGCCCACTAACTACGTCTTCCTCTTTGAGCGGCTACTGCAACTGGTGCGTTGTTGTTGGAATCTTATTTGGGGGGGGGGTTCCCATTCTGGGGGAAACGAACTGATCGCGGATGTAAATTTTACAGTCCGTGCGCATTCCGACCGAGACGGCCCACGACCTTTTCTCTTCCAAGCTGGTGTTCCACGTACGCTCCCCTTCTTCTTCTTCTGCTGTGCGATAGCAGAGCCAAAAAGGCAGCACCCTGACAACGTATATGTTACTGTATTGTAGGCCATCGTGGAGCGCTTTGAGGCGGCCTACGAGGCATACGACGGGGAAATTTTCAAGTTGGAAAGCGACGTGCTCTGCCACACGGAGAATATCTACTCTATGTGCATACTGCTCGAAAAGAAGCTCTACAGGTATGTATGTATGTTTTTGTATCATCATGATACCACATCCTTTTCCTAATCTTTTGCCATGGAATAGACGCGATGACACATCGGCATTGCGGACGTTCTTGCGCAAGTTCAAGATCTTATTTGACCAAGAAGAGCCCAAAGTGCGTTGTTTTCTTCAGTGAGATGGGTCTGCTCTTTTGAGATGGCCAATCTGATGTGTGCGATGGTGACGTTCACAGGCAGCATGGGAAGCCTTTCGCGACCAATATCGGCTACCAGAAGTGGTGTTTCGACGCGATATGAAGCGTGTGCTGTGGAGTGTGGAAGACCAAGTCTTTGGCAAGACCCAGATTGAGCAGCTGATCCCTTCCCAGGAACCGATGGACAAAAGGTACGTGAACGGGAAGTGTTTCAAGTTTCTCGCTCATTCAATCATTGTTTTAATGAGGACTTGTATGTTATTGGTAGTAGGATTATCGTGCCTCGTCGGATACTGGAAAGCATGTTTACTGGCTCCAGTACTGACTGGCGGCAAATGGGCACGGTCGTGTCGGTGGCTGGGCTCACCACCGAGCCACCATCCGAGGAACGCCGCGTGAGTCTGGCACGTGCTTCGCCGGGGCCAGGCGCCGCAGCTGAAATGGTTGGCGAGACGCCTCCCGAAAACGAGCATGAAGACCGCGTGTGGTCAGCTCGGCTCCCGATCGCGACACCCGGTGGCGGCTCGGACTCGGAGGACTCGTCGTCGGATATTGACACGGCGATGGACGATGTCGTGCGGCAAGAGAAGCCGACCCAAAAATCACCAGGCAAAGCGAAGAAGAACGCGGCCCGGCAAAGCCGCCCACAAGCTGCGTCTTCGTCACCTCGACGTCCACGGGCCACACAACCAGAGGAGCAACCACGAGGACGGCGTGGAGGGTCCGCTGCTGCTGCCCGTGGCGTGGCGTCCCCTTCCCCTCAACGGCGCGCGGCGGCCAAGAAAAGAACGCGTGAGCAAGACCAAACAGCGGAAGAAATTGACAACGACAACGACGAAGATGAGGACGAATTTCTGGATGCTGCCCGTGAAATCCGACCAAACCCAAAGCAGCGCCGGGGCCGCAAGTTCTGGTCGGAGGCCGAGGTCAACGCGCTGATCCGCGGTGTGAAACGGTACGGCGGCCAGTGGTCAGCCATCAAGAGAGCCCACAGCGAGACGCTGCGCAACCGCAGCAACGTGGATATCAAGGACAAGTACCGCAACTTGGTCAAGGCCAAGAAAGTCCCACCGCTCCACGCTGAGTAAAAAAAAAAAACCTCTGTAAAAAAAAAAAAAAGAAGACTAAAAACTGCATTTTGTAGTTTACAACTAAAGTCCCCCACCACGAAAAATACTTCTTTTTTTTCTTGTCTTAGATGGTCGAAATGATGTAAAAATTCCAGTAAACTCACTCATACACATGGTATCGGATTTCCCCGTTACGAAAGGATATCGATATTATCCGCGGCCCACGGATGCCCCCATGGAGTGCAAGTCACTTGGCGTGTTGAACGTGAACCCTTGGAACGTCATGGACGGTCGCGAGGCATCGGACGTGCGCAGGGAGCCCATGCCCGAGGTCTCGACACTGTTGATCTGCATCTTGGTGAACTCGGCTTCAAAATTTCTTCCTTCGGCAAGATCAGAGGTGGTCTCGCACGGGTTGAACGGTGGGCGAATCTTGCGGTCGTACAAGTTTTGCCAGTTGACTTCTTGGAAAAACTCGTGGTTTTTGACATCTTCCGCCGACCGGCTGCCCAGCCGCTCCACCGGATTCCGGTTCAGAAGCCCACTGATGAGGCTTCGTGCCGATGGACCGACCTCATCGGGAAACGTGAGCGGCGCGTTCCGCACGCGGTCAAAGAGCTTCTGGCGGTTGCGCGTGTACCATGGCGGCAAGCCCGTGAGCATCTCGTACAGCACCATGCCAAGCGCCCACCAGTCGACCGCCGTGCCGTGGCCCGTGCGGTCCAGGATCTCTGGCGGCAAGTACTCGGGCGTGCCACACATCGAGTTGGTGCCTTCGGCGCCATCGGTGATGCCTTCCTTGGCGAGCCCAAAGTCAGCGAGCAAGACGTGGCCTTTGTCGTCAAAGAGAATGTTCTCTGGCTTGAGATCACTACGGGAGAACAAAAAAAAAAAAACGGAAGAAATAAAAAAAAAAAAGAACAAAAAAGTGAGACCACGGATGGTGCGGTGATGCATGATACATGTGGGGTTGGAAAAGCGTACCGGTAGACGACACCCAGCTCATGGAGGTGTTCCAGTGCGAGCGTGATCTCGGCCGCGTAAAACTTGGCCATGGGTTCTTCGAATTTTTCCATCCGCGACAAGTGGAAGAACAGTTCTCCGCCAGGACAATAATCGAGCACAAAGTACAGTTTCTGCGAAGTCTGGAACGCGTAGTGCAAGTGCACAATGAACGGGTGCTTGGCGCGGCCCAGCACGCGGCGCTCGGTCTTGGTGTGTTCCACTTGGTTGCGGCGCTTGACGTTGGACTTGTTGAGCGATTTCATCGCAAACAGGCGTTGGGATTCTTTCTTGCGCACAAGCGTCACCTTGCCATAGGAGCCTTTGCCGATGACCTTAAGCAACTCAAAGTCATCCAGTGAGGTCTTGGGCGTGTTGTACAGCGCCTCCGTGCTGCTGCTGGTGCTGCTAGTGCTGCTTGGCGCATCAGGCACCGTCTCCGAGGACGATGGTGGGTCATACTTGACGCCCTGGGTGCCATACTTTTCGCGGTCTAAAGGTTGTTTCTGGATTATATCCGAAATCGTCCAGAAACAAATACAATTAGTTTGGATCCAGTTAACACAAATTTTGTGCGGCACACTTACGTTGGTGAGCATAAACTGCTTGTAGCGTTCCGACTTGCGTGGATCTGGGAACGGTGACGCTGGATCCCACGAGCACAGGAGATGCAACCAGAACGTCAACTCTTGTTGACGCTTCTCGATGAATTCCTTGTTGAACGAGCCCAGGAATTTCTTTGGTGGTAATGCCGGGCACTTGTATCCGTCCGCAGTGAGCTGTAGGCGCCAAAGAGCAAAGCGTCAAGGTCTTGCTCGGTTGTTAAATGATTTCCATGGCAAGTTGTCACTTACGTGGTCATAAAAGTCCTTGAAATCGTGGTACCGATGGTGGACGACAAACATGCCGGAATCGACCTGGACTTGCAGGAAGTAGACCGTCGTCTTGGAGCCATTGTGGCTCACATTGTCATGGCCGATGATGCCGATGAATTTGGGCACCTTCGCATCGTCCGTGTTCAACGACTTGGCGCTCATCGTCAGCAAGATTCCGTCCTTTAGTCGCTGCGATCAGGGAGGGACTGCCCAGGAACGGGAATGAAGAAGGAGCTGGTTCTGCTCTCGGTTCTGTTTGCTTTTCGTCCCCAGCAGAAATCTTCTGCCTCAGTCAGGTCCGTCCTCTCTCCGCTCCGCTCCACCGTCTTTCGTCTCAACCGTGTCGCCCTCGCTCTTTGTCCTCTCCCTTTTGGCTCTGACGTCCGTCAAGCAGCTGTTTTCTATCGACTGCTGCTTTATCCTCACGGGCACTGTTCCACTTATCCGGATGTTGGTTAGGAGGGTTGGGGGTTGATAATGTTCCAAATAAGGATTGACTGCCAATGCAGCAAGGGTGCATTCGCCTTGGTGTGCACCACATTATTGCTGCACTCATAAATCTCGCCGAAACGCCGAAACAAGATTCCAGAAAAAGAATCAGATTCCGGAAATTCAGAAATCCGAATTGTCTCATGTCTCATGTTTTGAATTTCGTGTTTATTTGGCATCAGCATCACAACCCAGACCAGGACAAGTCGGAGACACGAAGGGCCACTTCCGTAGTCGCCATTTCGCCAGCGTATTCAGGCAGCCTGTGAAGTGCTGCTGCTCGCTCCGGCTGTAAGAGCCATGTACACCAAGCTGCGAGACCTTCCAGTCCCGGCACCTGACCACCACCACCATCTCTCCAGCGACTCGATGACGCGGCTGTCGGCAGTCTCCACGCGCTCCCACAACGGCAACGGCGGCGGCACGCACACCCATACCAATACCGGTACCACCAATAGTACCAACCCAGCGCTGTCGGGTGGGCTGAGTATGCGCAATGGGTTCTTTGTCGACCACCATGACCGTGTCCAGCTTCTTCGCGGCGTGAACCTTGGCGGGTCGTCCAAGCTGCCGCAACAATACGCCCATGTCGACCCGCTTCCGTACACCCGCGCGCAATTCTTTGACAGCGCGGTGTGCGTTTCCTTTGTGAACAAGCCGTTTCCTCTAGCAGAAGCTGATTTCCATTTTGCTCGTTTGCGCCGCTGGGGGCTCACATTCTTGCGGGTCATGGTGACCTGGGAAGCCATTGAACATGCCGGTCCAGGACAATACGATGTCGAATATTTACAGTATTTACGGTTGTTACTGGAAAAGGCGGCTTCGTACAACCTTCAAATCTACATTGATCCGCATCAAGATGTCTGGTCCCGGTGGACGGGGGGCGATGGCGCGCCGCTGTGGACGCTCGAGTGTATCGGCCTGGAGCCACGTCATTTTGAGACCACCAAAACTGCGATTTGTATGGAAACAAGTGACCACCCAGCCTGCGAATATCCGAAAATGATTTGGCCCACGAATTATTTCAAGTACGCGTGTGCGACCATGTTTACGCTGTTTTGGGGTGGCCACAAATTCGCGCCGTCGTGTTTTGTCGATGGGGTGCAAGTGCAAGAGTACTTGCAGTCCCATTATTTGAATGCCATGGGCGAACTCGCCAAGGCGCTGGTGGGACTGCCCAATATTGTTGGCTTTGGCACGATGAATGAACCGTCGACGGGCTTCATTGGCGTTGACGACTTGGACAAATGTTTCCATAAGGTGGAACTCAAGTACGGGCTCGCGCCAACCCCCTTCCAAGGCATGTGTCTCGCTGAGGGCCATGCGGAGAGTGTGGGCAGCTGGTCCAATGGCATCAAGCAGCACATCTTTGGACTGCCGGATGAAATGGTCCGTGTGGATCCACAAGGTGTCCGCGCCTGGAAACCAGGATATCACTGTGTCTGGATGAACGAAGGCGTGTGGACGGACAAGAAGCAGCAGCCGCAATTGCTGCAGCCAAATTATTTTGCAAATGTGGATTTTGGAAAAGATTTTTATGTGCCTTTTGCACAAAAATATGCTGCCAAAATTCAAAAGATTTTGCCCAATGCCATGGTTTTCGTGGAGCTTCCCCCACTGGAATTTAGCTCGACGCAATTCCCAGAGATCACAAGCACAAGCATCCCACATGCCGTGAATGCGACCCATTGGTACGATGGGCCGACTTTATTTTTGCAGACCTGGGTGCCGTGGTTTTCCGTGGATCCGGTCACGAAAATGCCCGCTTTTGGACGTGCTGCAGTGAGACGGCTCCACGAAAAGCAGCTCCGCCATATCAAAGAGCTGGGCCAAGTGGAGATGCACCACGCGCCGACTTTGATCGGCGAGACGGGCATCCCGTTCAACTTGAATGGCGCGAGCGCGTACCGCACAGGCGATTACAGTGCCCAAATCGACGCACTGGACCATACGATCACGTGCCTGGAAGCGAATTTGCTGTCGTATACGTTGTGGTGTTACTCGTCCGAGAATACCCACGCGTACGGTGACTTGTGGAACTTGGAAGATCTCAGTATCGTGAGTCGTGACGTCAGCCAGAACAGCAAGAACAGCCAAAACAGCAAACTTGGAGCCAATGAGTCACTGGCTGTGAGTGTGGAGGAGGATGACCGCTGTGCACGTGCGCTGCTGGCGTTTGCGCGGCCCCACGCGACCAAAATTGCAGGCGTGCCAACCAAGTCGTACTACACGCTCAAGCGCCGCCGGTACGAACTGGAGTTTACGTCGAGCGATCATTGCTTGGCCAAATCCAGCCACGAGCATATCATTGAACCCACGGAGATCCATATCCCGCACTGCCAGTACCCGATGGGGTACACGGTTTGCGTATCCAGTGGCAAGTTTGACGTGGCCAAATTTGATGGATATGATATCGTCCATTTCACACATGATGAAAAAGAAAGAGACCATTGTTCACATCGTGTTGTGGTGACAACGAATGATCCAGCGATTGAAACCAAGTGGGAACGGCAACAACGGCTCCACGACGCACTGCTTTGTGTGGTCGTTGGGCTGCTTGGGGTCACCATCGTCATTTTGCTTTCCACATACTGGTGATAATAAAAAATAATACCATAAAATAATAAAACAAATCGACGGAAAAATGATATTTTTGGGGGATGGTATTTCATAGATCATCATCGTCGTCATCATCTTCGTTTGCTTCGACAAACCACTCGCCGTGGGAAAGTGCGCCAGCAAGTTGTGGGCCAGCGGCGCTTTCATCCGTGGAGAGATCCATGTCACTGTCATCGGCCGAGCTGCTCACATCGGCTTCGTCACTGCTGTCCAGTTCTTGGAACCGCCACGTGGCCGTGTCACTCATGTACCCACTCTGCAGCGAACTACTACTGCGACTGTGGCTCGTGGCGAACGTATGGTTCGTGCGAGAGGAGGGCGAGGCCACTCGGTCTTGAGCAGCTTGGCGTTTTTTCTTGCGGTTGTGGCGTGCGCGCAAGTCTTCAACTTGCTCTGGTGTAAACAAAGAGTATGGAAATTCAAGACTCGTTGGACCAGGTTGAAACAAAACCAGCTCATCCCCACGAGGCGAGCTGCAATTCTCACCACGTGATCTATAGGCACACAAGCAAACAAGAGAAAATCACCCGTTTAGTAGACCACGTCTTTTGCCAGTGAATCCTTCAAAGAAACCGTACGATCGTTCGGCGGCCATGGTGACGTAATGGCGGAACATGCGCTCCATCGGTCGCTGGTGGCCGCTTGCGGATCCAAAAAAGATCCCTTTCACGTCCGGCAAGCCGCCCAGTACTCTGAGACCCGCCGTAGTCTGTCCATCTTCATCGTCATCTTCACCGTCGTCGTTGTCATCTAGATCTGCATCTTCTGCTGCACTGGAGGACGCAGCAGCAGCAGCAGCAGATCCACTGGTGGTCTGTTGGGTGTCCACTTCCATCTCCACGTCTGGATGCGTGGCCGCCGCTGCTGCTTTGGTCGCTGCTAATGCTGCGTTGCGCTGCTGCCGCGCGACCAGCTGAGAGGCCATCATTTGCTTCCACGCTTGTCGACAAGCAGCGGCCGCGGTCATACCTGGCGGACGAGTGGCCGTCGCTCCTGGTGATGAGGACGAGGATGATGCGGCACCAGTATTTGGATCCGGATGGAGACAGAGGTTCTCCAGCTGCTCTGCGAGCGTACGCTGGCGCTTGCTCTTTGACGCGTACGCGTCGCGAAGATCCTCTTCTGTTGTACCACTACTTGCACCTGCGATGGGTCCAACGCGAGGACTCGGGTGGCGTTCAAAATAGTTGTAGGAATTCTGGCGCATGACCGCGGAGTCAAGCTCTTCGATTTCGACGGTGGGCGACGCAGGGTCTTCGCGCCGACGGCGCACACCGCGTGGGCGACGCAGCGAATGCGCATTGCTCTTAGGTGCGGACGAGTTGTTCATGCTGGCTTCTAGGTTCCGTTGCGATGAGTTTCTCTGCTGAGCAGCTCTTTTTGCCCTCGTCAGCTTCGGTCTTGTCTTGATCTCTCTGCAGAAATCTGGATTGTGAAAGCATGCACCTGGTTCTGGCAAGTCTGCTATATTCCCTCTTGATAGTGACACCATAATTGAGTTTTTTCCAGAATTTTCAGGAAGCACGTGAGGAATTGAAGGATAATTTCAGCAAATCAAGGTGGCATTGGACAAAGTTTTCCAAAACATGGTAGACTGCGGAGTGTTGGTCATCCATCAGAGCGTCACACAACAACAAAACACCAAAATGGAGCCACCATTTACGCCGTCCAGCAGCCATGTACGAGACGTTCGGCTGCGCTTTTCCCACGCTCTCTCCTGTTTACTAACTGCCTGTGATGGTTATGTTAAAAAGCTGAATCAGCGCTACGTGGCGCTTCTTCAAAGCGGCCCCGTCATCGATGAAAACAACGCTGTGCTGGAATCTTGGTACGACCGCTGGCGCGAGCTCAAGCGCATGGTGATCGTGTACGGCTTACCACACGAAGACGCAGCCACCACAAATCCAGAAATCAACAACAACAACAACAACAAACAAGCAG
Organism: Pythium monospermum; assembly: GCA_023336165.1. Lineage (NCBI taxonomy): Eukaryota > Oomycota > Peronosporomycetes > Pythiales > Pythiaceae > Pythium > Pythium monospermum. Next base: position 14,465 of record JAADWJ010000009.1, read on the forward strand.
AAGAAGAAGCAGCTGGTTGCTCCTTACGTGGACGCATCTGGAAAGTCTTTTTAGGTGTCAACGACTGCGATCCTGTGGACCGTGAAAAGTACCAAAAGCTGGTGGACCAAGGCGCATCCCATTACGATGGCGATATCCGCAACGATACGTTTCGCACGTTCCGCGGCGATGCGAAATTTGCGCAGCGCGTGCCGGAGCAAAAACTGGTGCGGCTGCTGAATGCGTTTTTCAATGAACTGGCCTCCTCCACCAGTAGTGGTGGATCGACAACGGAAGCAAGCAGCGAGTTCCCAGAGTATATCCGGTACGAGGTAGAGCGGAGGCTTCCCTACAGACAACATGATCATTGAAAGGGGAAATACTGGCCCATACAGATACGTGCAAGGCATGAACGTCTTGTGTGCGCCGCTTTTGTTTGCGATGCCCGAAGAAGACGCGTACTACACTTTCCGGCAGCTCATCTTGCACCACTGTCCCAAATACATGGCGCCGCAGCTACGGGGCGTCGAACATGGCTGTATCCTCGTGGACCAGTGCTTGGAAGTGGTGCGTGTGTTAGCTCAAACAATGGATACACGTTCATTCATTAACTTGCTGTTTGTATCTGTACTGTGACAGATTGATCCCGAACTCTACCGCCACCTGAGTTCGCGTGGGATCACCGCGCGCATTTACGCGCTGCCGCTTATTCTGAGTCTGTTTGCCTGTGTGCCACCACTGCAAGAGCTGCTGCGCGTCTGGGATGTGGTACGGTTAATCAAGTCCTTCTGGTTAAAATCAAAATGACGGGCTCAACTGGGTGTTTGTTACTGTGTAGCTCTTCGCTGTCGGTGTCCACTTTGTGGTCGTCTTGGCTGTCGCACATACTGTCTTATTACGCGATCAGATATTGAAAAAGTACGTGGCTCGCCAAGGAACAGGCGTGTGGATGGTGGACTCTTTTTCTCATCCTGTTGGTTTTTCTTTGTGCCCACAGAGAAATGGATCTCATGAAGATTTTGAGCTCACGGTTTGCGCCGTCACTGCAGTCCGACCAGCTCATCTCGGTTGCGCTTCAGCTTCTCCACCGGTTGCCAGATGAACTGCTCTTTGAAATCGCACGGCATCCGTTGGAAAACCCTGATTCGCCCAGTGGGTTGGCATTCAGCCAAGAAACCGTCGACAAAATCAAAAAGCGGATGGCGAATGCAACCACCACTCGCAGCTCGCCACGTGGGCGAACAGCTTCTGCTTCTGCCTCTGCTGTTGCTGTTGCTCAACCACCACCACAAGCGGCAACACTTGTGCGAGCAGTTTCAAGCGATGGAGGTGATCCCACGAAAAAAGACTTCAAGGCTTCAACACCCGCTATCAACCCCATGCACACCGCACATCCAAGTTTCTTCACACTGCGTCCACCATGGAAATTTTAACCCCACAAAACAAGAAATAAAAAAAAAAAAAAAACACAGTTGTACAAACTCTATTTTCGTTGTCTTGTTTTGTTGACTGCTGACTGGATGTTAGCAGTAGCATTTGGCTGTGTGTAGCTTACCGGTATGTAGGGTCGTTTATCTGCCCCCACGGAACTTGAGCTTCGACGCGCGGCGCTCGGCTTTTTCCTTGCGCTTGATTGCCGCGGCGTCGTCGACTTCTTGTTCCGACTCCTTTGGCGTGAACACGTACTTGACCAACATGCCTCCGCCAAGGTACAAGAAGTAGCCAGGGATCACAAGGTACAAGAACCAAAAATAATCCGAGATGATCAACCCAGCGTTCACAACCAGCGTCACGACCAAGACGTCCATCGCGTATCTATACTCAATGACAGGAGTAGTCGTCAGTATCCTTTGGGGAATAGAAGCACAGAGAGAGGGGGCTGGGAAACGTACTCGCTGGTACCGCCTTCTTCCGCCGCGGTGACGACCCACGAGTAGCTCAAGTACGTCATACCGGCTAAGAAAATGTATCCGAAAAACGTCCAGCCGGTCGTGCTTGAAAAGTTATAGATCAAGCGGAACAAGATGTACAGCACCTAGAGTATTATGTATGTATACACGTGCCACGCGCATCAGTCATGTGGCCAGGAAACCGGTAAAATGTGCAACCAAAACGAGGAGCTACTCACATGAATTGGCGCGATCCAAGTCTGCAGCTTGCCGCTGAGCGACACGGAGGCGCGTTGCGCCTTCTTCTCGGCTTGATTCGCCTGTTAGATCCATCATTTTGTTCGCTCTATCAGCCACCTTTCGCGCTGCGCACAACCCTCACAGAGCAGCGATATGCTAAGGCATCATCTCACCATTGTTGCGCGTGTTCACCTGCAAAAAAGTCCCTTGTCAGATTGATTTTCACAGTGTAGCCGAAGATGATGAATGCATTTATAGAGGTGATCAACCTTGATATGGCATTTGTTTATGGAGGTATCCGTAGCTTGAAGAGGCACGAAAAGCTCTTCATCAAAAACACAAAAATTCAGAATGACGGCAAGCCGCGTGGGCCACGGCAGCGACACGAACCTGGATGCAGACAAAGATGGCGATCATCCAGAAGATCTGGACGAAGAGGAAGTCGAAGTGATCCCGCTCCGCGTTGAGCCGCTCATCCAGCAAAACGCATCTCCAGTGGACATTGACAAAGGCATCCGCTTGATCCAGAGCTGCCGCGAGGGCGATTTCGCAGGTGTGAGAAGCCAAATCGTCGATGGATCGCCTGCCGGATTCATCACCAAATCAGGCTGGACGCCGATCGCAGCCGCCGCGTACAGTGGCAAGAGTGACGTGCGTTTTTTTTTGCTTTGCTCTGTGTCTTGAGGTGATTTTTGTGCTGATGGGGTTTTGTGTAGATCGTTCGGTATCTTCTGGAGTTGGCTGCCGATGGAATGTACAACAAGACAACCAAGCGATACAATACTTCCTACGCACAGCAACAACAGCAACAGCTGGTGGTGAATGGCGTAAATGCCGAAAGCGGCGGCAGTGCCAGCAGCAGCACGGCTACTTTAACCACCGCGAAGGCGACCTCGTCAAGCGACCAGCTCGAACCACATTTACTGGCCAACAGCAGCAACGCCAGTATCGCTAGTAATGGGAACGCTGCCTTTGCGAGTGATGCTCGTGTGACGCCCATGGCGTCATCCTCCTCTTCTACCATTGGAGGTGGAGGTGGATCAATAGCAACAGCCGCCACGGTCAAGAAAGCGCTGGGCAATGGGTCCAATACGCCGCTCCATTGGGCTTGTTACAAAGGCCACGACGAGATTGTAACCATCCTCCTTCACGCAGGGTACGGTATCGAAGACGTGGACCCGATTGGTAACCGAGCGTTGCATCTCGCTTGCTCTGGCGGGTTCAAAGATGTGATCGAAATCTTACTGGCCAACTCCGCCGCGGTGGACCAGCGGAACCATTACGGGAACCGCCCACTGGATCTCGCGACGGACTTGCATTGCCGCAAGCTGCTCCACAAATTCCAGATCCAAACCCAGTGTGAGTGGTGTAAGGAGACTTTCAATCGGATCCGCCGCCCGAGTCTTTGCCAGCACTGCCATAATGTGTACTGTGACGTGAAGCCGTGTTCGTCGATCACCGAGGTCGTGACGCCTGTCGAAATGGTGCGTCCAGGCACGACGACCACGGGTGCGGTCGTGCGCGCCATGCGGTACTGCCAGGAATGCGCGACGGAAATGGGCAAAACCGAACAAGAATTGAGAACCATTCTGGACGCCAAGCTGGACTTGATTCGCAACGCACTCGCGATCATCACCCCATCGGCGATGCCCAGCTCCTCGCGGCCATCGACCCAAGTCGGTCTCGATCGCAGCAACAGCAGCAGCAGCAGTAGCAGGCCTGTCACGGCCTCGCAAGAGACTACTGTAGACAGTGTGGCGGCGAACGGCGCGGAGGATCTTGCAGCCCTAGGCTCGGCTGATGCCGTGGTCTCGATGGATGGCGTGGATCCTCTTGCTTTGTCACCTGAGGTGCTTGAGCAGCCACCAAAGCCCACGAGGCGGTTGCTCACAAACGAAGAGATTTTTCGTGCACTCACGTTGAGTCAGACCGATGGAGAGGCGCTCTACACGTCCATGGAGGCAGCGCAACGCAAAGCTGGAGACCGGGACCTGATCCAACGCGCCAAGCAAACGTACCGACAGCTTGTCGCCCACGTTTCTCTTCAAGAAGAGATCAAGTCGCTCATGGTCGTGCGTCCGATCGGAGTGCGGTCGCTCATTGAGCCGTTAAAGTCGGCGCTGCTGAATGCACGACGCGAAGGCGTCCACCATGATATGCTCATGCTGGGTATCCAAGTTGTTCGCAGCGCTGAGGCCGAGTGTACGTTGTACGGTTGCGAAGCCATGTGCGCCAAGATCGAGCTGGGCGCTACAAAGTACAGGCAAGATATTGCGCGCCTGGAAGCGAGCATCCACGAATCGCAGCTGCTGCGTGTGAACGAGAAGCTGCTCACTTCCGCCGTCGCGCTGCGCGACCGACTGAACGCCGAAGTGCAATTGCAGGCGTGTCTGCAGCCGTTTACGCCGGTGGTCATGACAAACGACGCGGGTGTCGACACGGTGCGGGGCTACCGCTTTGTGGATGGCACCGAGGTGCAGACGCTGTTGCTCGCGCTGGAGCTGCGCAACCAGAAAACCCAAGTCGCCGTGGTACGAAGAAGTAGTAGTAGAATGTGGTGGGGAGACAGCGTCTGATACTGATGGTGGGTTGTATTGTGTGTTTGTGTATGTTTGTGGTGTTTGTGTGTGTCTAGGACTTTGGCTTGGCGGTCGAAGGCGTCTCAACGGCTCTGTTGGACGAAGGCGCCAACATTCTCAAGCAGCTGAAGAAAGACATCAAAGACGAGATGAAAAACGAAGACGAACGCCGGAAACTTGAAGAAGAAGCCGCGCTCAAAGCCGCCAAGAAAGGCAAAAAGAAAAAAGCGTAAAACTACAAAAAAAAAGAAATATGGCTTTGGCAAAGACGACCGAGATTCTTTTTTTATTTTCTGGGTATCTTGATATTTTAGACAATGGAACCAGCGTTCGAGGCGATACGCGGCCAGAGATCCGCGCATTCCTTGGCGACTGGACCGGTGATGGCCGAGCCCTTCATTTCACCCTTTGGGTTGACGATGACACCGGCGTTGTCCTCGAAGTAGAGGTACACACCGTCCTTACGGCGCCACGCCTTGCGCTGACGGATCACGACGGCAGGCATGACCTTCTTACGAAGATCAGGCTTACCCTTCTTGACGGTCGCGAGGACCATGTCGCCAAGACCAGCGGCTGGCAAACGGTTCAAGCGACCCTTGATGCCGCACACAGCGATGATGTACAGGTTCTTGGCACCCGAGTTATCGGCGCAGTTCATCACAGCGCCCACTGGGAGACCCAGAGTCACGCGATACTTCGCGCCCGAAAGTCCACCACGTCCTGTGCCATCACCATATTTTTGTCAATCTTCCGCGCTGTATAGTATAGAGGGCGCTAAGGATGCCCTGTAAGCTCAGGATGGATGCTGGATGAACGTACCCACACGGTTAGCCATTGTTGTCGATACGTTTTCTAAAGAATCACGAGTGTGGGCTCCAAATGGACCAAAAAGAGCTGCTTGCACATGATGAAGCTCATATCGCGCCTGCCAACCAACCGAGTCAGGGCAAGGGTAAGGAACCGGCCAATTCAAAACTGAATTGAACGTTGATGAACCTCTATTAAGAGATATTCTTATAGAGGTGTGAAGGTACTGGTTTTCAATAGTGGCGCCATGCACACGGAAATTATTGACCCAAACATTATTCGAGTTGACAAAGGAAAGGATGTCGGAGCGCCATTGCTGCAAGTACTGCAATGTGTGGATGCAAGGCGATAAGAGCGTAAGTCTATGCTGGACGTAGATGCGATTGTACCCATGGCAGGGAAGCCTAATCGTCATTTTTGTTTTTTGTGTGGCACAATAGAGCATCCGCCACCATGAGCAAGGCAGAAAGCACAAGGAGATGCTCGAAGCGACGCTCAAGCAGAAGCGCAAGGAAAAGTCAGATGCGTTCCACGCGGAGAAAGATCTCAAGCAGCAACTGCGCGAAATCGAAAAGGTGCGTGATGTGTCTCATCCCTTTTTTTATTGATGATATATTTTTTCTTATTCACATTTCCGGTTCCTTACTAGGCTGCTCATGCCAAGTACAAGCAAGATCTTGCTGCAGCGGGCTTGCCACCTCCGCCGCCACCGCCTCGTTCAGGAAAGTTCAAGACACGAGATGGTGGCGATAAGAAACATTTCGACCGAGAAAGACGACCACGAACAAACCAAGAAGAAGGAGGAGAGGGAGAGGGAGACGAAGAGCCACCCAAGGAAGACGATAAGGGCGTTTACGAGATCCGTGGCACGGTCTACTTGGAAGGCAAGCGCCATGAGTCCCAGTTGGTGGCAGGAAGCGCCTGCCAGATCTGGGTCGACGATCTGGACGAATGGATGGATGCTTTGATTGAGGAATCCGTCGTCCACCGCGTTCCGAACACCGAGCTAAGTTTCCACCGGCTGACGGTGATGTACATGCCACCCGATGGCAACTCACCGATGACGGAAAAGGGTGCGCTTGCGGATCGCATTCGTATCAGGTTGCCTGACGAAATGACGCTTGAGGAAGCCCATCGCATGGTCGACGCATGGGCAAATGGCGAGGTATGGACGCCACAAGAGCCCGTGCAAATCGTAGAAGTGGACGAAGCGACCGGCATGGGCGAGTGGAGCACGGTGGAAGTGCGCGAGGTTGATGAAAGCGACGCTGCGGTGGCTCAACAGCATGCGGAAGTCGAGGCTGCCAGCAAAACGGAAGCAAAAGACGAAGAAGACCAGCGGCGGCGGCAAGAGGCCCTGGACGATTTCTCGGCACAAGGAGGCGACAATGCGCTCGGCGCGTTCAATCCGTGGGGAGGCAGCTACAAAGGCATTGACATTGAGAACGAGTCGGCGCGTGGCCGCAAGGCACGCGAAGAAGAGATCATGATCCAAGCCGATGGTGACGTGAGCTTCAAAAAGCGATCCAAACCAACAAACGCCACTGGTGGTAGCGTGGACCAAACGACGAACAGCAAGAAGAAGAAGCAGCGCAGAATACGGTCCGAAGATGATGACTGAGACAAATCAATTGGTGACCAATGTTTTTTTGTTGTTTTTTTTTTGTATTTTTGTGTAATTAGTGGCGACATTCCTAAATGAGCACTGCAAGTATTGGTGACAGTCAAGACATTAGGATGAGGAACGATCCAAGTGCTTACAAGCATAGATCCGCCTTTTTTTTACAACTGACCGCCGGACGCCTTGATACGTTCGGCCTGTGTGTGAGAAATGAGGGCGTCAGTTATGTATCACGTCCTGCATATTGAAAAAAAATGAATGAGAAGCACGTACGTCAAGGTAGGCCGTGCCGTATGGCAAGAACTCGTCGCTGTGGGTTTGCGCAAAGCTCTTGTAGTCGGTCGCCTGCTTGGTGATGTCCTTGACTTCATCCTCCGAGATATCGCGAATGTACTTGGCAGGGTTGCCGGCCCACAGCTGGTTCGCTGGGATACGGCGTCCTGGCGGCACAACACTGCCGGCGGCGATGATCGAGTTGGACTCGACAAGCGCGCCGTCCAACACGATCGAGCCCATGCCGATGAGCGCGTTGTTTTCGATCGTGCACGAGTACAACGTGCACCCGTGGCCGACCGTCACGTCGTTTCCGATCGACGTGCCAGGCGCGAGACCCGGGTTGGACGTGCTGGCCGTGTGGATGACCGTGCCGTCCTGGATGTTCGTGCGGTTGCCGATGCGGACCTGGTTGAGGTCGCCACGGATCACCACGTTGTACCAGACCGAGGCGTCGTTACAGATCTCGACATCGCCGATGACCGTGGCGTTTGGCGCGACCCACACATCGTGCGCGATCACGGGGCACTTGTCGTACAAGTTCATCACCTGGCGGTGGCGAGAGACTGATTGTTTGTTGCACAACAGAGGAAATGTCAATAATGCAGCACACCCCCACTATTCCATGGAAGACCACGTACATCGCTCTTTGAAGGCGCTATCTCCAAGCACACGGAGACCGAGGCGGTCCAGCGCCTGGCCGGTTTCTCGCACCGCGCGGCCCACTTCGAACGTCACTTTGCGAATCATTTTTCTGTTTCGACGTGTATGTCTGTGGTGATCGAGACATGCAAATTAGTATGTGGTATCCCAATGCATGTGGCTACGTGGGGACACACTGCGCATGGGTGTCCATGCTCCATGAGCAGCATCCGCGACGCTCCATACAATATCTCAACGCACCTGGTGGCGATCGAATTGTTCGAAGAAGAGCTCACACGCAAGGGAAGGTGGTGTCCAAACCACTGCCACAAAGCCCAGTGCTATCCGGATGCCATACATTGTCCTATTTCGAACAACCCATGATTATCCGGATGCAGATCGGGCAGAAACCAGTTAAGAACCCATATCGGATACGATAAGGTAGGAAGAGTACCATGGTGGACGTAATAATGCCTCCTCCATACAATGGGGGATGGGATGACACATGTGATTTGATCGAACACAAGGGCTCATTCGTCTACATACAGCAAAGGACACTTTCTGCCATGCTTCTTTCTCGAACAGAACCGGTAACGCTTGTACAGTGTACCCTCTCAACTCCCTTGTGTGTGGATCTAGTGGGTGAGACATCAGCGGACGCGTGGAACCACTCGCTTTTACAATATGGAGCAACCAGCATCGCTGTTGACGTCGAGCAAGCCGGAATCGCGTTCAATTTCTTTGATCAAATACGTAAACACTTCGGCTGTGATGAAAAACAAAAGCAATCAGAAAAGAAGTTCATAGTGGGGAGAGTTAATGCGACTATTTGGTATCGATACGTACTGATGTTCTCATTGTCCTTGGCAGAGCATTCCACAAAGGGGCATTCCCATTGTCGTGCCAACAGCTGTCCTTCTTCCAGCGAGATTTGTCTGCAAAGCATTTGCTATTAGTCCACTAAGCGTGTACGTGGATAGATCAAGCGCAAAAGAGGGCGGGTGTTTACCTGTTATTATCGAGATCCGACATGCTGCCAACCAATACTCGCGGAGGTCTCGAGCCGAGCATATTGAGAAGCTTTTCATTGATCAGCTTGAGCTTTTCAAACGACGTGCGTGATCCGATCGAGTACACCAGCACATAGCCGTGGACGCCGACCGACGCTGCCTGTGAGAAGTTGGAGTATTCGTCCTGCATCACCGTGGAGAGAGAGAGAGGGACGTGCATCAGTCACTGTTTCCACGTCATTTTGCGACTCAATTTGTCATAAAACCGCCTACTGTACCATGCCGGCCGTGTCGACAATGTCGGTGATGAAATGTGCATTCCGGAATCGGATTGTCTTATGGAACGTGTTTTCAATCGTTGGATCGTAGTTTTCAACAAACCGGTTCTCCACGAAGCACGTCGTGAGCGAGGATTTGCCCACACCTGGGTACCCAAGCACGGTCAACTTGCGCTGCACTTCGACGGGCATTTTCGGAGGAGATCTATTGCGTTTTTTTTTTAGATGTCGGTGCTTTAAGGGGAAGGCGTACGCGTGTGGATACCGTTCAGTGTATCGGCTTGTTGCACAGGCAGATGGATCCCTTGGCCGCCTCTTTCTTTCTCGCCGACCTCCACTGGTGCTTTGAGTTTCTTTCCTCGTTGCTCTTCGATGCCAAAAAAAATAAAAAGCACGAACCCAGCGTCTGTTGATAACGCATCGGAATCCTTTGTGTGAGTCGCGCCAAAAGCGTAATTACAGGATCAGGTGTATTTCGTAAAAAGTAGCGATCTGACTACCCAGACGCAGAATTACTCAGCATTTCATCAGGTTGAACTGTCTGAGAATATACCGGTATCGCATCGGTATGGGTAAATGAGGGGTGCCCCCAGGGAAGGGAAGAGACCGAGCCAGGATAACGGCAAAACGCGAGTGAAAATCTCAATCGTGTGCCAACACGGCAACGCCACGCGGCCGCAAGTCCAACGAGGAATCGCGGGAAATCATCCAACAACGACAGAGCCGGCTGCAAGGTTTTGCATTGATATACACGTGGAATGCAGGACGAGCACGCGTCGTCGTCGTCGCAGCAGCAGCGTAGCTCGCGGCCAGCGCCGCCGCCGCCGCCGACGGGTCCACCAGCCGGCGGCAATCTGAGCTACAGCGCGTTTCGCGCACAGCCAGCGTCCACGTCACGCTTTGGGTATGCGGCGCCCACGAAGAGCTCAACTGCCGCGTCCGTGGCGACGCCATTGGTAGCGTCGTCCTACCAGCAGCGCACAGCAACCAACTCCGCGACTGTGAGAACGACCGGCTCATTTGGTCGCCTCGCTGCGCCATTGTCGTCGTCGTCCTCCTCCTCTCTTTTTGAGCCAAAGCAACGCCCATCGAGTGCGGAGAACACCAAGCTGCGGCAGAAACCGGTGTCTTCTGTCTCATCGGCACCAAAGCAAGGCGCCGATTTCTTTTCCATGGCTTCTCTTGGTATCGATGCCGCGGCGCCTCGATCCACAGGCTCGACGAATGCGCCGCCATTGTCGAATTCAAATGTGTTTTCTGCCACCGCATTCAGCGCGACTGCAACGTCGTCCGTGATGTCCAAGCCAGCGGAACAGCTTTTCTCGATGGATGATTCAGGAGGCGAGGATGATTGGAATGTGGATTCGCCTGGGATTTTGTCACCTGGTTCAGTGCCAGGGGACGAACCAAATACCACCAGTGCGACCAAGTCTTTTGAAGAAGATGAATTCGGATGGGTTGAGGAGTCGGCTGCGGCATTGACGGTTGAATCCACCGTGCCGCCACCAGCAGACGCCGTCTTGCCAGTGAATGTGCTTGTCGCACTCGCGTCAGAGCTGACAGATGCGTCGGTGCATTGTGCGCCATCTGCGCCAGTTGCGCCAGCATCCCCGTCTGCTGCTGCATGGGGGTCCGATATTGAATTTGATGCCGAAGCGACCGAAGCAGAAGTAGACCAAGGCGGCTGGAATGATGCTGCGTATGAAGCAAAATCAAGTAGTATTGCCACGGGGATCTCTACAGCTCCGTTTGTCCACATATCGACGCCACCGCAGCCAGTAGTCGAAGAAATTTCGGCTGCGTCTGCCCCACCGGTGCCAACGATGTTCCCATCAGCTGCGGCGGCGCCAGCGGTGGTATCGTCAGAACTTGCGGCGGTATTATCGCCAACCTCGACGCCTGCGGGTGAATTTTGGGGCGATGAAGATGACGACGTTCTCTTCAGTGACGAAGAACAAAGTGCGTTGCCGATACTGGAAGCTTCGCCGTCATCGCCAAAGCAGAGCACGTTGCCGATGTTGGAGGCGTCGTCCTTGCCAGACGTGTGTCCGTTGCCTCTGGATGTGGCACATGGCAGTTCAAATGACGCGCCGTCGGAGGCGAGCAACGAGTTGTTTGGCTACAACGAATATGAGACGACCAACGACGTGGCGACCGAAGCCACCACCGTGGAAGCGACGGCTGAGTGGAAAGACGATTGGCACGACGAACAACAGCCGCCGCTGTCTTTGTCTTTCGATGACCATGAGAACGAGAACCGCGTGGACGAACATCAAGTGAGTGTGGGGGCCTCTACTGCCGACGACCACGTTGCCGAGTCATATGGCGAGCCGGTCGTTTCGACGACGTCTTCGCCAGCTGAGGACGCCACTGCAGCAACGTCATACGAAGTCTCCTCCTTTGCTGCTGGGGTTGTTGAGGAACAGTCAACAACAGTGGGTCAGTCAGAGGAGATGGATGCTCGTGTGACCGGTACCGAGTTTAGTTTGTCGGACAAGATGGCTCTGGAAGGCACCATCGCGGAACCATTCCACTCGTCTCCGTCGGACGCGCATGGATTTGCTACTCATGATGTGGATGATGCGGCATGGCAACAGGAACAAACGCACGCGTACGACCGTTCGGAACAGCACGTGGACCATTCGGCGAGCCAGTCAGAGTACGCTCAACACAGCTATGAGACGACGACGACGGTGGACCACTCGTCGACTCAGAGAACGGAGTTGGACTCGCTAGAACAAACGGAATACACGCAACCGTCCAGTGAATACTTCCCGCAGCAGCTGACGACGCTGAAAACGGATTCGTATGAGAGTTCTCCATACTTGTACCACGACCAACAGGGCGACTCAAGCGACCACCAGTACGGTAGTCACGAGGAAAGCGCGCACGTCACGCAGCACCATTTTGATCAACAGGAGCAGCAGCACCGCTATCAACAACAGCAGCTGGAGCATCACCACCACCACGACTACCACCAAGAGCAAGAGCAACAACATCAACAGCACTATTACGGTGCGGACGTTGGCTATTCTGCTGGTGAATTTGGACTCCACAGCAGTCGATCCGATGGCGCACAAGACACATCGGCTTTTGTGTCAGCTCCGTCACCACACAAGTACGAAAATGGCATTCTGCTGAGTGAGGAGGAACAGGCAGCTGCTGGTCAAACCCAATGGGATCATACGCAACACCATCATGAAGAAAATGTTGCTGGTGGTGAGGAGGTGGCCCTCTCAACCGGCGCGCACCAAGTCGAAGAGCAACACGCCGTTGATTCCGCAGCAGCAGCAACAGCAACAGCGTCCTCCATCGCGAAACCGGAAGTTTCATTTGGGTCCTCGTCGTTTGGCGCGGCCGAGTTGGCATTTGGCAGCCACTCGTTCTACGAGCACCACCACCGCACGCCGTCGGAAGCGGAAGTTGGCTCGGTCGCATCCTTTGCAGAGGCATCGTCGGCCGGTGCGACGTTTGGCGGGTCAGATATCTTGAGTGAAGGCACGTACTCGGATGGAGATTACGCATCCGAGACGCGCAGCATCCACGGCTCATCGAGTGCCGGTACGGCGTTGATCACGGAGCCGCCGTCCAGTTCGGATGATGGGCAAGCGTCCAACGACGACAATGGCGATGATACGGGCACGTACGACCGCCACTCGGATGCATCCAGTGCATTTGGTGGCGCTCGTGGCGGTGGAAGTGGCGGTGGTGGGGGTGGCCATAGTGTGGCGTTTTCGTCCGAGTTTGACGTGTCCTCGACCAAGAGCACGCTCTTTGAACACGAAGTCGCGAGCACAACTGGGTTTGACCAAGGGAGTGAGGAAGCGTACCACCACCACCACCACCACTATGGAGAGGAACAGGCCATGGACCACCACCATTTGGGCTCTCTTCGTGGCTACGAGAATGAGTTTCATCATGGTGCAGCGCATGTAGAAGCGCGTGAAGAAGTGGCTTGTTCATCAGAAGACGACCAACAGTTCAATGAGGTTGCAACGAGTGAAAGTGGCGACTTCCACTCCCAGTTCAATGACCATCAGCATCACCATCAGGAGCCGTCGTCTTCTCCTGCAATTTCGTTGGGTGGCACTCGTCCAAGCACACCGGCGACGTATGGCGGCGCGTCGTCCTCGCAAGACCTGCCGACGGCGAGCGATTTGGAATTTGACCATGCCGAGACGGAGAATTTGTTTGCCAGTAGCAACGTGTCGCGGTCCGACCCGTTTGGTGCGAGTGCGGCGGCACCACAGCCAAGTGCGTTTGGCGGGTCATTCTTGTCAAGTACTCAGGGCGCGTTCGTGGACGGAGTCGCCAGGAGCTTTGGTGCCGCAGCAGCAGCGAGTGCGTCGGGTTTCGAGTCAAGCGCTCTTGGCGGCCAAGGAAACGTCCAGTTGCCCGAAGTGGAGCCGTCGTCGCCATTTGCGAGTGATGATGTTGCGGATGATGGCGATGCCAACCCATTCGCCTCTGCTGGTGGCGGTGGTGGATCACATGCGTCCCCATTTGTTCCAGCGTCATCGTTTGAGGCAGCACCGCGTGGCCCAATGCCACACAGCCTCGCGCTCAACCAGCCAGCACCAGTGGATGAAGAACTGCAAAGTGCGGCATCGCTTTTTGGCGCGTCGCCAGCACGAGATGTACCATTTGCCAGTCCATTCCACTCGTTTGCTCCACCGCCTTCGTCGTCGTCGCATTTGGCTGGTTATGTCGATGAACCCACGCCCGCTGACGCTGGTGATCTGTTTGCAAATGCACCACCAGTCGCAGGGTTTGGAGGATTCCAACCGCCACCAACTGTGGCGGCATCGTCGTCGTCGTACGGGCAATATGGTGGGTACTCGTCTTCTCCACCACCACAGGAGTTTGGATACGATGCACGACCGCATCCGGTACCCAGTGCGGCCGATGCGTTTGGTGGTGGTGGCGCGAGCCAGTCCCATGGATTTGGCGGTGATGCCTCGTCTGTCTTTGGTGGTTCCAGCTATAGTGGTGGGTATGAGACGCCAGCGACGGCAGGCGTGGGCGCCGATAGCTTTTTTGGTGGCGGCGGCGGATCATCGTCGACTGGCGATATGTTTAGATCGAGTGGTGGTAGAAGTGGCGAAGTCAGCAGCAGCAACACCCACGAGTACGAGCAGCAGCACTACCAGCAGCAAGACGGTCTGTACCAATCGGAGTATGAGCAGCAGCAGCAGTACCACCAAGATGACACGTACCAGTCAGAGTATGACCACACAGGCAATTATGGCTCGAATGAATTTGACCACGCTGGTGGATATGGGTCGAATGAGTACGAGACGGTGGGCTACGGCACGCAAGCAACCGAGGCAGTGGAAGAAAACCCGATCAAAGAGACAGGGGCGACAGCTCCTCTTCCTTCGGCGCAAGCGTTCCTTGGTCATACGGCGACCGAGAGTGGGGTTGCGCAAGAGCAAAGCTTTGGTCTTGCTCCTGTAGCAGCAGGCGACGCAGCAGTTGGGGGAAGTGGTTCCGTTTCGAGCAACTTTGAGTCCCACATGGCTGACTATGGTTCAAGTGGCGTAGAAGCCTCCTCGGGTGACCATCGGCAGCAATCAACCGGCGGTGCGCCACCGGTTTTGTCGCGTGGTGTCAGCAATGCCTCGTCGTCGCATTCGCATTTTGAGTCCAGATCAAACGACAACGCGAGTGGGTTCTTTGATCGCAGTGCGTCGACGCCGCCAATGGGTGGTTTTAACCGACCATCGGAAAGCAGCAGCAGTGGTGGTGGTGCGGCATCTTCGTCGTTCCCACCACCGCGTCCACGGTCGAATGACAATGCAGCTCCTCCAATGGCCACCATGAGTACAGAATTTGAGTCTCATCCTCCACAGCCAACCGAAGTGGGCCAAGTCGCCACGGAGGAAAAGTCGCACGAATTCAAACACGAACAAGTCGAAGAGGACCTGTCTCACCAGAGCTACGACAATGCGTTTGCTCATCCGCCAAGCTATCCGCCACAACAGAATGGCCACGACGGTGGTGAGTTTGCGCATCATGAGTTCGCGGGCGACGGCAGTACCGACTCGTTGTTTGGTGGTGGTGGTGGTGGTGATACTGGCGCGTTCGGGAACGATGTCTCGGGTTTCTTTTCGTCTCAACCACCACAACACCACCACCACGATGGAGGTGCGTACCACGTCCAGCAGCCACAGCATCAAGAAGAGCACAGCCATCACCAGCAATACGACCATCAGCAGCAGCAGCAGGATCAGCATTACGACCACCCGCAGCAGCATTACGATCACCAGCAGTACGAGTACGCCCCACCGGAGCAATCCTATGGCGGCTTCGACGCAGCGGCTCATGCTACGCATGGGCATGCGCATGTGCACGGCCACGCTCAGACGACGACTCAACAGATGTACAGCAGTCCTCGCAACGACTACTCGGTGGGCTACGGCAGTGGGCCTTCGCAAGCGGCGGGTGCGGCCCCTGCTGCTGCGTATGGCGCCTCGGGGCAGTGCCACAATGTGAGTGCGTCGCCTTCGCATGCCGCGTTCCCTGGTGCTCCTCATGGAGCTCATGGCATGGCTCACCACGAGTCGTCGTACCACACGCCAACGTTCCAGCCACGAGCCAGTCCTCCCACGCCAAGCTTTGATCCATCGCCGTTGCGGCCTGCAGCACCGCCCACGCCAAGCTACACGGACTTTAACCACGCTGCAGCTTCGCAGAGCAGCAGGAACTACGAGACCAAGGCATCATCCTCTGCGTATGCAGCTCCAGGTGCTCCTTCCACATTTGCAGCTGGTGCTGGTGGTGCTGCTGTTGCTGGCCATGCAGCAGCACTTTTAACGAGCCACAAGCACAAAGACCCTACGATGGTCGTGCCGTCGTGTCTCGCGTCCTTTGGCTTTGGTGGCAACGTCGTGACCATGTTCCCCAAGCAAAAGCTTCGCCTCACGGGCGCCGCTTTTGGTGCAAACCGCAACAGCCCACGCACACCCATGTAAGTACCAAATAGGCTTTTTCTTTTGAGTACGTGTATGTGTGTCTATCGCGAGCATTTTGATTGACTCTTTTGTTTTTGTTTTTTGGTATTCTGCTAGGTCAATGCAGTACGACAACGTACCACAAGGAGAATTGCGGAAAGGACCCGTGGGTCTTTACCGTATGGAGCAGTTGCACCCGAAAAACACTTCGTTTGCTGAATTTGACACATTCCCAGGCCCACTGAATGACAATGTGACCGAAGAGACCATCTTGTACGTTATCTGGCTTGACTAGGCTTGGATCGATGGACCTAGCGCATTTATTTTGACTGACCCCTGTCTCGTGATACTGAACTGTAGGCAATTCATGGAGAGCAAAATGAATGCAGAGACTGGATCGTCGTCTTCTCCGTTTGAAGAAGATGAACGGCTGCTGATGGGCGTGTTAAAAGTGCTGATCAAGTGCAACGGCAAGTTGCGGTCCGATGCGAATGCCAACCCAAATGACCCAGCGTCGCCCGAAGTGCAACTCGTTTCGCTACTCAAAGAAAGTGACCAACGGCGGAGACGGAACCAGCCATCGATTTTCCCATCGCCCAAAACAGTACAGTACCCAAGCGTACGTAAACTTGAAGTTGTTCTTCTCAAAAAAAAATATGGCAAGCTGACGTGGTGATGATGAATATGTGGGCTGTACAAACAGCATGCGGAGGCGACGGCTCGCAATGCCAGCCGCGTACGTGAGCTACTCCTGCTCGGAGACCGGAAAGCCGCGGTGGATGTGGCGATCCAAGCGCAAATGTGGCCCGAAGCCATGCTCATTGGCTCGTTCACCGACAAGGACGAGTACAAGCGTGTGCTGTGTGCGTATTTCACGAGCCACTATGCGCCAGGCGACCCGTGTCGTGCGCTGTATCTTTCCTTTGCCGACCAGCAAGAGAAGAGCGTCCACGAACCACAAAAGTTACACCACGACACTTCCACAAATGACGCGTCGTCGTCGGCGGTCTTGTCGTCCTGGGTGGTGCATGTGCAAATGCTCTTGGCGAATCGAACCGCCGACACCAACAAGATCCTTGTCGAGCTGGGCGACCGGTTATGGAAAGAATCCAATGCGGTGGTGGCTGCGCATGTTTGCTACCTGCTCGCTGGCCACAGCGTGGAGGCGCCGTCGCCAAGCTCCAAGATCGCGCTGCTTGGTGCGGACCACCGCGCGCCGGAAGAGGCTCGCTTTTACGTGTCCCCCTCGGCCGTGCAGCGGACCGAGATTTACGAATGGGTGCAACGCAAAGTCAATCCGACGATGACCAATATGATCCCGTTCCAAGGGTACAAGTTGATCTATGCGATGATGCTGGCCGACCACGGCAAGCTAGAGCCAGCGTTCAAGTACATCACGTCCATGTTGGCCGTGGTCCGCGCGATCACGTCCACCATGAAGCCTGGCTCGTCCATGTATTTGGAAGGCATGCAAAACCAACTTGTGGTCTTGGACGATCGGTTGCGGCAACATCTTGGCCAAGTGCGCGCCGATTCCGTGGCAGCGTCGGCGAATGGCAAGCAAGCCAAGTGGGGGTTGGGCAGCGTCGGCTTGGGCAGTGCGCTCAGTATCATGGGCAAGATTGTCAACCGTGTCGTGGAAGGAAACGACGCGCCCCACCATCCATTCGCGGCGGGACCGCCAAGCACAAATGGGTCGCTGTTCCAAGGTGCGCCACGCTCGTCCAGCAACAACGCCAACGCGACTCCAGAGTATCCAAGCGGCGCAGCGGCTGGGTATTCGTCGCTGGCATCTGCTGGTGGAAGTGGAGCTGGTGGTTTTGCACCAGGCAGTGGTCGTGGTGTCGTGGGTCAGCAACTTCCAGCGGCAGCCGCGGCGGCTGCTTCGTTTGGCATGCAACGTTCCCACTCGGCACATACCATGGCACCACCACCTCATCAACCCACTCCAGCAACGTACGCTGCTCCTCCTCGATCACGCGACGGAACTGGAAATGGCTACGGTGTTCAAGCACCAGCACCAGCGGCAGCACCAAGCAGTGGTGGCATCTACGGTGCCGCTCCACGGTCAGGAAGTGGTGCGAATAATGGGCCATATCCACACCAGCCACAGCCGCCGCATCAGCAGCCAGCGCCAGGCTTCCCGGCGGCTCCAGTGCCATCTCAGCCAGCGCCATCTCAATCACCTTCGTTCCAGAAGCCGCCGTCGTTGGATTTATCAGGCGATGCTGGGAAAAATGGGTTTGCAAACGACACATCCGCACTGGCACAGCCCAAGAGCCCACGCAGCCCGCGTCCTGTCGGTGATGGTCCTGGAAGCGACAAAGGCTCATCGAGTCCAAAGTTTAAAGACCAATCCAAGAAAGGAGGCCGTTCCAAGACACCACCGCCAAGCCGGTCGTCGTCGGGATGGCTCACGGGCTTGTCGACGTTCATCGCGGCCAAGATGAACCCAGACGCCAAGGTCGCCAAGCTGGGCGAGCACATGGAAGCGTATTTCGATGAAGAAAAGAAGCGGTGGGTGTTCCCTGGTGAGACCCAAGCGGAAGAAGCCACCATGCCAAGCGCTCCTCCAACGGGTCCCATGCCTGGCAGTGTGCCATCCTCGAGTAATGGTGGTCCGCCAAACGGCGGTCCGCCCGGCACCCACTCTGCGCCGGGTTCTATATCTGGTGGACCTGCTGACTCCTTGGCGGCACTCATGGCGCCACCACCAGCGCGCGCCCACGCCAGTTTGATGAAGAAAGATCCTCTATCGGCCATGATGGCGCCGCCAAGTCGGCCACAGTACGGCCAGCGGTCGAGCACGATGCCTGCGAAGCGGCCGCCGCCTCGACCTCAGTTTGCAGTGTTCAAGCCAGCGCCTGGGTCGACCTCGTCCACGACGACCGACCAGGGACCTCCATCCTCGTCGGGCGACCCGCCACCTCCGTCTCAGTAGTTTTAGCAACCCCCAAAAATTGCGTGTTTCGTTTTCTTTTTCTTCTTGTTCACGGTAAATCATCTCTAATTACAAACCACTAATACTACTTCCTTCACTACAGTATTATGTACTCTACGGCCGTGACGCCGTGCTGGATGTGGTTGTTGATGCAGATTCAGAGGCTTTGCCGTCTCCTTTTGCCTTTTCTATGATGGTATCTACGCCAAAGAAATCGTCCAGCTTCTTATCCGCGTACGCTTGGATCTATTCAAGATAGGCAAACGTCAGTTTCTATGAGATATGGATGGTTTGCGAAGTGCAGAAATGGTCCCTGCGCGTTACCTCAGTGAATGCGTGTGGCTGCCCTGGTCGGCGTTTGTTGTACTCAGTGAAGAGCACAAGCTTCACGGTCATGGCACCGCATACAACCCACGAGAAGAGATGCAGCGGGCGATGGAACTTGCGGTCAATCATCTTCGTCGCACGATTCCTTCCTTTGATATATTCGAGTGGCGCATCAAGTTCAGGGACCTCTAATAAAGGGGATGTGACCATCATTCTTTGATGTACTGTAAATGGCTTAATAGAACGCGGTTGCCTATGAAGTCCGATATTTGATGCCCAATTTCTTCCAAGGGAAGTGGGTGGGATAATGGTTTAAACCCCCACCGTTTATTCAAAGACCCAGCCCCAGCAACCCTGGTGGACACAACACATATTCATGATTTTCACCATCGTTTTCGTTGCTCTTTGTCTCTCTCTCTCTCTCTTCTTCTTACTGCTATTGACTATCTTCGGCGTGACATATCCATAATTGCCTCCGGCGTTCACGCAGACGCAATCCACTCACGTGTCAAACGCACAAGCAGCGCTCCATTCGTAGAGTTGCTTGTGCCAAAAAAAAAAATAAAAAAATACTCCAACTCCACTTTCCTCCTTGCGTATCTACATCCAATCGCAGACTCGTAGCTGGTCATCCATGTCCAGCGCACCCGATGGCGATGGGTGCGACAGCTCATACGACGCAACAGGCGCACCCATCAAGGCCATCGGCGGCGCGTATGGGTACACATGCACCATCGGCGGAGCGCGGCATGTCGCCACCGGCATGTACGAAGGCCCGACCGGCGTAGGGGACGAGCAGGCAAGCAAAAACGAGCCAAAAGTCTCATCGACAGGGCCCACTTGGTGCGGGTTGTGGTTACTGTGGTTGGTGGCAGTTGTCATTGCGGTTTCTCCCAACGCATCCAGACCGGCAAAGTCCATCTCTTCCTCCGTGTCCGACACCCCCATCGACGCGTCGTCTTCGCCATCGCGCCACTGCGACGAGTCGACCGCAAAGTCGCTCAGCACTCCCATCAAGTCGACGCCCATTGTCACAATGGCTTCTTCTTCACACAGCAGTGGTGCTGCTGACAAGCTATGGCCATCATCGCTGCGACTTGGCGCCAAGCCACCCAGCGGCAAGAAACAGCTCTCTTCCGTGTCGCTGTCAGTGGCCTCGCTGTCAGTGACTTCCATACTCGACGCGTACGAGTAGTCACTGTCGTCGTCGTCGCTCAAAATGGCAAAGAAGTCTTCACCCAATGTGGTGCTGGTGGTGGCCGTCGACGTTGCCATGGCGCTCTCCGAGTCGGTCGACAACACCAGTTCTTCCTGGTGCAAATCAGCCAAGAGCCCACCGACGTCCTCGTCCTCGTGGTGTTTGGCAGTGACTCGCGTATTCTCTGGAACCACCATGGACACTTCATCAATCAACGCTTGGGGCAGTGCAAAATACTCCTCATCGTCATCCTCTGGGAAGGACCCATCGAGTACAAACACCGAGTGATCGTGGTAGCATCGCACCTCCTCCCAAAAATGCGGATGCGTCGCGATCGAGTCGGGTGAGAAACAAACAGCCGCCGCTTCCACTTTCACTTGGGTCTCTTCCATCACCACGGCAGACTGGTGGTGGTCACTTGGACCCGCCACTGCTGGCGGCGGCGGCGGTGGCGGCGTTGCTGGCTGGATAGGAATCGCAACGGTCAAGTCTGTTGTCGCATGGGGCCCTGCCAACATGCGCTTCCTACCGCCATTGCTGCTGCTCGTGTGGGAGCGCTTGACTTTGGCCTTCATAGACGAGTGCCAGTGGTTTTTTACAGCGTTGTCCGTGCGGCCGGGCAGCTTCTCGGTGATCTTGGCCCATCGATTGCCGTACTTGGCTTGCATATCCACAATGATGGCATCTTCTTGGGGCGTCCACGGGCCTTTCTTGATCGCTGGGTTGAGTTGGTTGTGCCACCGCTCGCGGCATTGCTTGCCGTTGCGACCAGGCAAGTACGAGGCGATCACGGCCCATTTGCTTGGTCCATGGGTCTTGACCAGGTCCAGCATGCGTAAGTCTTCACTTGGGCACCAAGGCTTCTTCACAACTGTGCCATGATTCTGAAGCTCATTCCACCTCCGATTGCATTGGCTTGGTGTCTTGTGGTGGAAAAACGTGGCAATGGTCTTCCACTTTTTCCCACCGTGTTTGTAGACCGCACGGCGCAACACGTCGTCCTATGAAAGTCCAGACAGATGGCGCGTCAGCCAAGAGGTAAAGAAACAAGTAGTAGTAGAGAACTATGCGACTGACCTCGTCTGGTGCCCACAAGTCCGACCCGTGGCCACCACCTCCTGCCGACGAGGAAGTCGCTTTCGCCTTGGCTGACTTGGTGGTCGACCTGTTATTGATACATATCGCGGTTCAGTGACGTCCATCATCACTAGACTAGCCACAGATCGATCCATCACTCACTTCTTCGTGCTTTTTCTTTGATAAGGAGCGAACCGTCGGTCCATGGCTGTCTGTCGAAAATGAATGATGTGTTGGCTGTTGGCTGTTGGCTGTTGGATGGATTGGCGAGACACAGGGGGAATTTCCACTTCTGTGCAACGACCCAAGCTTCGAAATGGCCAAGAAAAGGAATGAAAGAGAGACCTCGCCAAGAAAAACACAGGAAAAAAACAAGACGCGTGTGTGGCTCTCTCATCATCATCGCGAGAGACGTGTGGCTCGAATGGCTTTTGAGACACGACACACTCGGTTATTGATCTGGGACCCGACACCAATAATCACTGTTTGTCAGCAAGAAAATCCGCCCGTGATGAATGAAGTGGAGATGAGTCGCAACGACCGCACAGTCCCAAAAACGTGTATCAACAAGCAGTTCCTATGCTTCCTGCTTTCCAGTGTACTATGTGGGACTACGTCGTATGAAATAGAGTTGGCGTCGACGCGCGACGGGGGGAGGGGTGATCGTCCAAGGACGTAATGTGATTGGTGGAGTGGTTGGTACTGTCGGTCTTCGCTGGAGAACGCCGAGAAACGCGCAAGAACAATGGCTCTCCGTCCCAGAGATTTGTCAACACCGCCTCGGCACCAATGCGCAAGACAAACAGGCAGACAGCGGCTGTGACAATTGAGTTCGCCACCTTCATACCTACAAGTGGGAAATTCTTTTTAACCATTGGCCAATAGCTGATACAGCATACCTCCCTAAAACAATGTACACAGATCGTGGACCATCAGACAAAGTAGGTGGGTTAAGTTTACTGGGAGATGTTATGGGTTCTTCGCCTGTGAAATTTTTATAGGTCTGTGGTCCACCCTTGGTATTTAAGATGAATCCAAGGACGAATGGGAAAAAAAATGTCTGATGATAAACTTTATTTTATTTTTTGTTTTTATTTTTTGAGAAGAGAAAAAGCCGATTGGATTCCATTTACGTTTGGAAAACACCCGCGTGTTGAGAGGCAAGCAGTTTACACATGCAGATAATTTTTTTGTTTTCGTTTTTTCTTGGGTTGGTCTTGCCTTGTTTTTTTCTTTTTGATTTTGTTTCGCTGGGCAAAAAATGGAGAAACCAGCCCGCGTCCGAGTAGATTGCCTACATCTCCTCCATGAGCGCGTTCACGACCACTTCCACGTTGCCGTTGCACTGCTCGAGGCGGTCAATGACTTGGCGCGGGTTGGCGCTAGGAAGGATATCGCGGATCATGCGGATGTGGGCACCCCACTTCAGCTCTTCCTCCGACAATACAGGGGCTGGCACAACTTCTGGCTGCGCGACCACCACAAGTGGCGCTTCCTCCACGGCGGGAGCGGCGGAAGGCGCAACGTGCTCATCGACCTGCTCCCACTCTGGTTCGCTCACCTGCACTGCTGGGGTAGCAGCAGGTTCAGCAACCGCCTGGTCCACGACCGTCGTTTGCTCCACAACCTGTGGCGTCTGTTTGCGTAGCTCTTCGACCAACTCGTTGGCAAACTCACCAATGGTGGCCGCGGCCGCCCGTCTCCTTCAAGACCTGGTCGAAGGCATCTCTTGGATGGTCTTGCCAGCCGCGCAAAGCGACTCACGCGCATCCTTGGCTGCACGGTTGAGTGCCTCGCTGGTGTGGCCCACACCGGTCATGATCACTCCACCGGTCTGCTCCACACCCGAGTGCGCGCGCTGTGCCCACTGTTCTTGCTTCACCTTTTCCATGGTGGCCTTGAGTGTCTCGACAAGTTTCTCAATCACCTTCAGGATTGGCTCAGCGACATTCTCTTGAAACGACACATGGGTGCGCGACACGGCCGTGAAGCGCAGCGACTTGGCGACGAGGAATTCAGTCTGACTCCAAAAATGGGAGAACAAAAAATCGGAGAAGGAAACGAAGAAAACGAGCCAAACATTCTGTAAAAAAAAAAACACTGTTTGAAAATTAAAATAACAGCGACCAAGTAAATTGAAGCTTCAAGCCGCCCATAGAGTTACACGAAGTAGGATATAAATTGGCATTAAAAAGATGGCATTAATACTTGAGTGTGAGCCCTGTGAGCAGTGGGTGGCCCGAGATCAACAGGTCGTCGCGCGAGTGGCACGTTAAGAACCGCGCAGTGATCTGCGTGCAGCCCCACAGCACCAGTCGCTCCAGCTTGTCCGCTTGGTCGGTGAAAATCCCAAGCGCATCTTCGGTGATATTTCGGCAAAAAGAGATGTCCAGCTCCGTGAGGCTCTCAGTGCAGTGGCTCTGCAAGGCCACGATCGCTGCATCTGTTGTTTCCTGCAGAGTGAGCGACAGTGTGAGATATTATGGCCCATAACAAATAAATAAATAGGAAAAAAAGAAAAAAAGAGAGACGCACCGGGACACTGGACATTTCCAGTCGTTCCAAGAACGAATTCGCCCCGAACGCCAGGAATTCGATCGCGACGTCGGACAGGCCGAGACATCGGCGGATCGACACGCGACGTAGCGCGTGGCCCAGGCGATGGATCTGGGTTTGTCAAACGTATGTGAGCATCGTTAGACAATCTCGCACTCCACACAAAAACACAGCATCTATAAAAATAATACTATGGGCCTGGCCGTGTGCTTTCAAAAAAAAAAAACGTACCGGTTCAAAGCTGTCGTCGGTGAGTTCGTGGAGATCGGAAACGTCCAAAATCCGCAACTTGCGACAATTTTCCAATGCTCCACGCACTGAAAGGTCAGTCAGCTGCGAGCACCTTGCAAGCGAGAGCTCTTCCAAATTGGGCAGCGTCTGGGTCAGTTCTTCAATGAACGCGTCGCTGATGCGCTCCAGCTGGTTCAGTTCCAGTGCGAATAGCTGGGGCATTTTCATCAGCGCCTTCAACGCGGCGTCATCCAACTGCGGACATTCCGACAGCGAGAGCTTCCGCAAATGTTGGAGTTCACCGAAGTACTGGATCGACGCCGAGGTGATCCGCTGGTTGCACGACAGTTCGAATTCTTGCAGCGACGGCGCACAGCGACGCACCAGCGCTTCAATGCCTGTGTCGGACAATCGGTAGCAGCCGTTCACAGCGAGCTGGTCCACCGAACGAAGTGAATCTCTGTGTTTTTTTTATAACACATAAAATAGATGCCGTATGAGTCACCAGACGAGGACCCAACACAGAAAAAAAAGGGGGAACAAAATAGTCGAACCCGAGATCGACGATCACACTGTCCGACACGCAGCGACCGCAGAGTCCGAGCTTCAGAATGGTCAGCGTGAGTCCGTGGGTACACTGCTGCAGCGCGTCCACGAACGACGCCTCGTCAATGTTTGAACAGTCGGGGATATCGATCTCCATGACGCCGGGAAAGATAAACAACGGAAGAACTGGTTTCACAGACACAGACACAGACACATAGAGTAACACAAATTAAACACTCATTTACCATGAAAAAATCATAGGAATCACAGTGGCGTTGGCGTACCTTCTGGTTTCATGCGGCGGAGTTTGACGACGGTCTTGGCCACGCGGTGGCGCGCCGTGGCGTCAATGTACGCGAGCGTGGGCATCACGTCAATATGCTGCGCGATGCAGTGCAACGCCAGCTCTTGCAAGCGCGGCACCATGCGGTCCTGGGTGCGGATGGATTTGCGCGGCTTCTTGCGCGGCACCCACACGGGTTTGTCTTCTTCCCCGTCTTCTGCCACACCCGATGCAATCCGCTCGAGCTCTTCCATGCGTGCTGCTAACGCTGCTTGGCGCTGCTCACCAAGTTCACGTGCTGTGTCAAAGTATCCTGGAAACGCTTGCGTGCTGTCGCTGAATCCGCCCGCCGCTGCCGACGTGGATGCTGCATGGCTACTACCACCAGAAGCAGCTGCACCGCCGCTTGCCTGTCGTCTACGCGCAGCTGCAGAAGCCGAAGCAGGCGGCGCTTCGCCACGTGCAAAGTATGTCGCACGTTCGCTTGTGACGCGGCCACCACCACGTGGTGCTGGCGCTGGTGCTGGTGCCGGTGGTGCGTCAACATCAGCGGAAGCAGCACCAATGCGTGTCTCGTCATCGTTCTCATCGCTGTTTGCTCCTGCTTCCGCTGGCACGGCCTCCTGCTTTTGCTCTTCCTCTCCTTCATCCTGTTGCGCTCGTGCGCTGCGCCGGCTTGATGGCGTGCGGCTCGACGTTCGACGCTTCATGCTTCTGGTCAATGGAGATCTGAGAGATACCAATTGTGTTGGTGTTGGAATTCAACTGACATGTAAATTGCTCTCACGAGCTCTACTGCCATCTCATTGGCTAAAATATGACTTTCAAAGTCCAAACGTATCTTGATTGGCTGAAATTCGACCAAACTCCCGCGTCGATTCCGCAAGTCGGCAATTTTCATGGCGCGCAACAACCAAAATGCACCAGGAAGCACATGCACAGCAAAAAATCCTCCAGTTCTGTAGCAATGCGAGTGTCAATGCTGAAAATGTGTATGAATGTATACAATATGGAGTCTTCTCTTTCCTATTTCCACTATTATTCTCTACTTGGTTGTGGCGGACACAAACGTTCCGGTCACAATGGATCCATCCAGCAGCACCAGATTATCTGGACACAGGTATCCGTTGCTGTTGGCTCGCGCACAGAACTCGGATTTTTGGCCTTCGCTGTTCACCGTGAGCACACGCACGTAGTAGAGCTTGCCCGAGTCCAATCCAGTGATCAGCGCGGACGTCGTGGTCACGCTCATCCAGTTGAAGCCCGTGAAACCAATATTATCTGACCAGTGCACCAAGTAGCTTTCGAAGCTCGAGCCACCGTAGACCACATTCAAGCCCACAAAGATAGGACACGACAGTGGCACAAGCTGCGTGCCAGAGCACGGGATCCCGTGGGCGGGCACGCGTGGCATTTGCCACGTGACCAGCAGCTCGCCCGTCAAGAGCGTCATGGCCGCTTCGATCGAGTGCGGTTTGCCAGGTAGGGTGTTGACCGGCACGAGCGAGACCGGCGTGGCACTTTGCGCTGTGCCGGGCCCGCCCGAGTTGCTGGCAAAGACGCGCACGTAGTACACCGTGCCGGGCGTGAGCAGCGTGATCGTGTACGACCGCTGCGTGACGTCCGTGATCTTGACTTTGGTCGCGTCGGCGCCAAGCGAATCGAAGCCAGCCGAGATATCCCACTGGACCACGTACGATGTGACTGCATCGCCGCCGTCGTCGTCTGGCGTACTCCACTGGACTGTGAGCATCGTAGATGCGGTCGTGCCCATCGTGACTTTTGTTGGAGCACTTGGTGTCGTGTACGGGTTGAGCGAGGTCGGCGAGGAAATCTGGTACTGGCCGTACCCTTGCGAGTTCTTGGCCTTGACCCGCACAAAGTAGAACGTGCCTTTCACCAAATTGGAGATCACGCGCGTGTACGGAGCGCCGCCGCTGAGCAGCACGACCGCGCCCGTCTGCACGGTCGTGAACGCGTTGGTCGTCGACCATTCCACCAGGTACTCGACGATGGTATCGCCGCCGTTGTCGTCCGGTGGACTGAGCAAGACCTTGAGTTCCGAGACAGAGAGCACTTGCAGCGTGACACCCGTCGGTGGGCCGGGCACGACCATGGGCTTTTGTGGGTTGGGCGCGAGTGCGGGCAGGCTGAAGCCCACTTGGTTGAACGCAAAGACGCGCACGTAGTAGAGCTGCCCTTTGTTGAGCGCTCCGGTCGTCGGGATCACCTTGGTGCCCGTGCAAACTGGATTGCTGATGCCCGCGGTGAGCTTGGTCGTGGTAACCTGGTAGTCGCCACCGCCGCAGACGTTGTCGTCACACGTGAGCACGTTTGTCGTGTCGGGCGCGAGCACAAAGTCGTCACCGACATCTTGGAACGTGATGGTCCATGTGAACCCACCGTCCGAGCCCGCGGTTGCCGAGCGGGTGACTTGGACACTGCTCAGTGTCGTCAAGTGCTCGAGTTTGGACTGCAACGAACCGGATGTTTCTCGGCGAGAGAACGGGTACGCCGCCTGGCTCGTGCAGCTATCGGTGCAGCCGGGGCAATCCGTGCAAAACACTTTCGACAACGTCGGCGCACCGTCGCCGATCTCGCTGGTCGCCATCGCCACGGCGTTCCATGGGATGGGCTCGGTCTTGAGCACCGAGTTTTTACGGGTGAGCACCAAGTTAAAGTACCCATTCGCGATGGCCTTGCCAGTGTTGCCATTGCGGAACGTCGTGACTTTCCACACGGCAAAAGTCGGTGCGACCGGACACCAGAAATCTTCAACGCCTCGGTTCTTGAACAACGGCGTAGGGTCGTACTCGACACGGTACATGCGCACATCGCCTCCTCCATTGCTTGCCGGGTCGGCCCAGCTCGCTGTGAGCTGCGACGCGACGCCTGGGTTGACGTCGACGCTGACGGCGGTTGGCATGGACGGCGCTTGCACCGGTGGCATGATACTGGTCGGTGCCGACTTGACACGCACGCCAAGTCCAAGTGCGTTTTTCGCAGTCACTGCGACAAAGTACGACTTGCCTGGCTGAAGGCCCAAGATCTTGTAGGTCAATGCCGACGCATCGATGGTCTCGTAGAAATTGTACTCGACCGCGGCTTCGCCCGTCGTCGCCATCGCCGCGATGCCTGTCGTGAACGCACCCCACGTCCCCAAGCAAATATCTTCACCAGGCACACAGAGCTTGCCCAGTATTTGGACCGCACTGTCTCCGTCTTTGACACCGATGAATGCGCCCGTCGCCGGTGTGATCTTGGACGCATCGATGGTCAAGGCAGGCAAATTGCCCACGGCAGAATCAAACGTGATGGTCCAGATCAGCCCATTCAACGACGGGCCTTGCAAATTCACAGAGACTTTGCCCACCGTGGGCAAGGACTCCAATGCCAATTTCAAATCCGCCGCCGAGATGGTCGCAGACAAATAGTTACTCCACGGGCAGCCTTTGTAACTCACACGGAAGTACCCGCCAACGGCTACCGTCGCATGCGACGTCATGAGCACTTGCACTTCCCGTTTGCCCGGGAACCCCACTTGTGGCACGGCGATGCCCGATTGCGCTTTGAAGACTCGGTACGTGACGCCCGCGCCGCCTACGATCGTGCCCATGTCAAACTGGATCATGGGCTGGTTGCCCGCATTCGTTGCACCCGTAAACGTCACGCGCCACTGGTACCCTTGTGCGACATTCACAGTCGATCGAGAGACTTGCACATTCTGGATGACTTGCACTCCAGCGACAAAGATATTCATCAGCGCACTGCGCACGTTTTCAGGCTTGATATCAAACGGCATATCGCCAGTCTGGGCGCCACCAAAAGCGAGCTTGAAAGGCGCTGTGGTTGGCACCGTCGTCCACTTGATTTCAATGACTTGGATCTCTGGACGTGCCTCGGCGCCCCACCACTCAATGCGGTAGCTTGTGATCGGCAGCCCACCATTTGTGATGGGTCTTTGCCACGTCACAGTCGCGGCGTCTATCGGCATCGGCGAGCTTGTGACGGTAGCGACCTTGACGTTCACAGGGCCGTCTGGGTTTCGGGTCGGTGCCAATGGGTTTGGTGCAAGCGTCGCACGAGAGTACCCGATCGAGTTCTTGGACTTGACTTGCACAAAATATTTGGTGCCCGTCTGGAGATTCTTAATGTAGTACACGAGCGGCCCATTCGCGTACAGCACTGGGATATCGCCACTTGTGATATCGACGTCGACACCAGCGGATTTTGTGGCCGAATCAAACGTTGACACGGTGTCAATATCGACCCAGTAATGGGTGATCGCAGCACCTCCGAGGCCTTTGCCGTCGCGGGTGGGTGGCTGGATTTGGACTTCCAGCGTGGTCCCAGAGAACGGGTACAGGAACACACTCACCGGTGGGTCCGGCACGGTGTCTTTCGTGGTCGCCGATAATGGGAAGCTCCACTTGCGGTTATCTGGTGGGTTCCCACTCAGTGCGATTTGCTGGACGGGCACCGAGTTGACCGCCGCGACACGCACGAAATACTTGGTCGAGACCACCAAATTGGGGATCAAAAACCGGAACGGAGGCGCCCCCTGGATGAGCAACCCGGTGAGTACCATCGGAGAGTACGTGTAGTAGTACAGTGGGTACGCGCGAGCGTTAAAGTTGTCACAGCCGTGGCCATTGGTGACGTCGATCCGCGTGCCGGCGATCGCGGCGACTTCCAAGACACACTGGCCGTCTGCGACTGTAAACTTTGTGCCGACTTGCATCATCGCAGCCAATGACAACGACGTTGTGAACACATTGACCTTGAGTGCGACGGCACAGCTGGCGCAAATCACGAGCCCGTGCTTGAAGTCGTTCTTGACATCCCATTGGACGATATACGCGGAAATGTCGTTGTTGAAATTCGGGTTCACATTCATGGATGCCAGCACGGGAGGCGAAAAGAAAACGTCCAGTTCTTTGCCCGAGACCACAGCCAAGTCCACGTTCGATGGTGCGTTGGGCACTTGGCTTGGCGTGGCTCGTACGGGCCCATTCACAGGAGCTTGGCCTTTGCCGTTTTCATTGAACGCCGTGACATCGATAAAGTATTCCTGGCCCATAGTCAATTTCTTGGTCGTCTGGCTCGGCAAGTAGTAGCACTTGTCACACGAACTGCCCATGATGGAGACACTCGCATCGCGTGGGTACAGGCGAGGAATCTTGGCACGCAAGTACACCAGTGGCATGTTCACGCGAAGCATTTGCACCGACCAGACGTACCCTTTGGTCCATTCAAATGCAGCGACGTGGGTCTGGCTCACACCTTTGTACCCGACTTCTCGCTTGTTTCCATCGCCCAGGAACAACCGTGTGCTTTCCATTTCGTCCTGAGACGTTGTACCGGACAGGATAGTGTACCACATGCCACCGATTCGAATTTGGCTACCAGGAAGCCCATAGCTACCGCCTTTGAAGTCACAAGTCTCACCAGCCGAGCAAGTCGCGAAGATTTGTCCGTTGACGACGTCCAGCTTGCCCGCCAATTCCTGGTACGACTGCTCACGACTCACAGCGACCGTCTGGATCGTCGACAGATCTTCAAGTGCGAACCGCATATCCAGTGCGCTGGACTCGGCGTTCAGAGAGCGCGTGTACTCGCCCATGTATCCGACTTGGAACGTGCCACTCATCGTGGCATCCACTTCTTTGTACACGCCGTCAATGGACGCGTCGCTGTTCATCGTGATCACGGTGCCCACGGCAATGGAGCTGATCACCATTGGGAGGTCGCCGTAGACCCTGTCAAAGACGATCGTGATGTCCGCAGGCGTCGCGGCTGCACAGAGCACGGCCTGTGAGGAAAGCACACGGATGCTTCCTGTCTCGGCGTTGCACAGCGTGTGGAGCTGCGTGGTCGCGATCGCTAGTGTCGCATCGAACGCGATCTCTTGGGACACGGCGCCATTCGCAAACTTGACCGTGCCCGTGGTGCCCACACAATTGAACACGACGACTTCTTTGCGGTAGTTGGTCACCCCCTTGGTGGTCTCCGCGACGGTCGCCACAAGCGCATCACTCGTCACAAGCAACGGCAAATCACCTGGTTTGGTGGTGAACGTAATTTGGAACTGGGACGACGCTGTCAAAGTACCAGTCGTCGGAGACACTTCGACCGTGCCTACAGAAGAAAGCGCATTCAATGCGGCAAGAAGCGTCGCTGCCGTGGTGGTGCCGACTGTGAGCGTCGCACTCACAACGCCACGGAAAGACAGCGTGAACGTCGCGCCATTCGCGACGCCGTTCAAAATCGTCAGCGTCTGCACTTCTTGCACAAGAGCTGGTTTGATCGTGGACCACGCCAAGCTTGGTGCGCTCGTCTTGATGCGCTGCGTTTGGAACAACTTCTCTGGCTCGGTGATCGCAAACTCGCCAGGGCTCGCGGTGAAAGTCGCCGACGTATCCCAACGCACGAGATACTTTGAGATCGGACTTCCGTTGTCTGTGTCCGGTGGATCATAGGACAGCCAAAGCTGGTCGCCCACCGCATTGGATCCTTTGCGAACTTCTCGTGTCGACACAACGATCCCAACACCGGAAAGTTTGGATTCGTCGCTTTGCAAGAGCGGCAAGTCGCCTGGGTTCAAGTTATTGTCCAAAAACGTGACGAGCCACGTGTACCCTCCTTCTTGGTCCATCGCAGACCGTGATACTTGCAACGGACCGACAATACTCAGCGCTTCCAACTTCTCCTGCAGTGACGAGCCGTCACCCGCCGAGTCAAGCCGAGTCGCCTTGGCATTCCACGCGATCGGCAGAGTCGTGGAACTCAAGTAGCTCAGCGTAAACGTGCCTCCAATACTGTTGCCCTTGCGGATCTCTTGGACCGCCACCGCACTCGCCGTGCCGACAAGCGAACTCGTGACTGTCAGCGTCGGCACATCGCCAAAATAGTCGAGAAACGTGACTGTCCACACGTACCCTAGTTGAGCAGTCGGCCCCCTGCGAACGACTTGAACTGTACCGACCCAAGCCATCGCTTCCAGTGCCCTTTTGAGCGCCGCCGCGCTGGCATCAAACGCAATCGGCACCGACGAGTCGACCACAAAAGTACCGCTCAACGCATTGCCATCCGTGAGCGTCGTCGACTCACAACCCGTGCCAGCAGCATTCGCAAAAACTGTATCCACGGCACAAATAAACTGTGGCAAGTTGCCTTCCGAATCTTTAAACGCCACGGTCCACACAAAGCCGCCTTGTAAATCGACCAGCGACCGTGTGACGATGACATCGCCAAACACGGGCAGTCGAAACAAATCGGCTTTCAATTGGTCGGCGGTCGCCGTCGCGGCATCCACAAAGCCATTGCCAGCGTCAAAGCCTCCGGCGTCCACGGTCGAGACCACCACTTGGCCAGTCACACCGACTTGTGTGAGAGCATTATTTTCCTGCGTTTGGAATGGCGTACACTGGGCACTCGTGAGTTGATTGATCGCCCCTGAGACACCGTTTCCGTAGAAAAAAATTTGATACACAAACCCATTGGGCGCTCGCACAGGGTCCACTGTTCGCGTGACAAACACTTTGTCGATATTGGGCATTTGGGTCAAGATCGTTTCCATGGCGCGGATATCACCAGCGCCTCTCGCGACGGCGTCAAAGTTGATACACGCCGACTGGATCGTCGCACCCAAGTGGTCAAACTCGAGCATGTACGAGCCAGCAAAAAGTGGTTTTTGCGCCGTGACGATCACTTCCTGGACGGCGGTATCCGTGCCCATGGCCTGGCCGACGTTCATATCGACCGTGAGCGAGTACGCGACGTTGCCCGTCGTGACAAAGGCGACACAGGCCGCGCAAGTGTCTGTGACCGTGATCAGAGACGTCTCGCCCGCGACGTTATTGCCCACAAACGTGATGGAGAACACGTACCCGTAGCCAAACGCTGCCGACTCGTCGCCGTCTCGTGTCACGATGATATCACTGGCGCCCAGAGCATCTAGAGCGGCCATGGCGGTCTGGACATCGGCGGCTTCGGCGTCCCATGGGATCGCAGCAGTAGTGAAAAGCGTGCCCACGTTGACAAAGTTGCCGTTGCCATCGCCTGTGGATCGTACAAAGCCAATCGAGAAACTTCCCGCAGTGATCGGCCCAAGCGCGGACACTGTGATCGTTTGAACCGTGGGCACTCGAAACGCCAACGATCCTTTGATGCAGCTGTTGTCAAAGCACGAGTCGGCCGCGGCATACGTTCGCAACGTTTGCACTTCAGCCATCTTGGCCGCACTGGTCGAGATCTCTTGCACTTCAGTGATATGGGTCGCGGCGAGCCGCACTTCTTGGATTTCTTGAACAAAGAGAGCGTACCCGACTTCAATATTCTGCACGGGCGACGTGATGCCACTTGGAATCTTGGAGGCACTCGCAGTGAATACACCCATACCAACATCGGTCGAGGCAGCGACCCGCATGTAGTAGGTGATGCCAGGCATGAGATTGGTGGCCACAAAAGAGTTGGACGCCGAGCCGGCGACAAAGTTATCATACACTGTCAACACGCCACGAAGACCATCTTTCTGGACGCCCAGCGGCGCGATATTGCCGATGGTCGACTTGAACTTGATGGTCCAGAAAAACCCATTCACTTTGAAAACATCCAGTGTCGCATCCGACGCAAGAAACGGTGCAGCAGTGGATGCATCAGTGGCTAACGCAAGTGGAATCGAGTTGGATTTGAACGCTGCAACGTTGTCCACACCATTCGTCACTGTGGCGATGGAGACGCTGCCACCGTTGAAGCTTGTCGTGGAGCTCACCGTCATTTCCTGGACATTCCCAGAGACCGTGGTGCCACTGAAGTACACCGTGTACACAAACCCGTTTGGCGCCGCGACCACATCTCTGCGACGCGTCACAACGATATGGCCATCGGTGACACCAGCGACCGCCAACGCGGTTTCCATTTCGTACTCTGTAGCGTCCCATTCGATCGACGTCGTTGTGGTTCCCATCATGACCAGAGCGTACACGGCATCGGTAGCGATATCGCTCTGTGGGTTAGTCACTGTGATCGTCTGGACTTCGATTTGCTCGTCCATGACCGTGAAAATTTGGCCCACGCTGTACGCGACATGTTGCTGCTTCGGTTGCTCTCCGTCGTACAGACTCGTGGCCACAAATGCGCCTGCCACGGCGCCACCGGCTTGGTCTTGACTCACGGTGACACTGCTCGTGCCTGCAAACGCCGTACACGCTGCATCGTTCAGCACGACACCAAGCGTTGGCACGTCACCGGTCGTGAGGTCGCCGACAAACGTGATCTTGTAAATGTACCCATTCGTCGCTGTGATCGGGTGTACATCACGTGACACCAAGACGCCGCCAGCACCAATCGACGTGAGCGCGACCAGTTCCGTCTGGATCACTGGCGCGAGCGCATCAAACGCAATACAATTGGTGGATCCGCCGTCAAACGAAAGCTTGTAGGAGGCGCCCGTCACGATCTGCGCACTGGAATCCTTGACCAGCAGAGTCTGCACTTCCCCACTGCCACCGATATCCACGATGTCCACCGACGCCTTGCGGACACTGCCGCCCGTGTGGCTCCAGCCAAGAGCACATTGTCCCATGTTCTCGTGAGTGATCGCCAGCATCGGCGTGTACGCTGTGGGGTACTCGAGAAAGTAAATGTCGTACGTGAACCCGGCGCTTCCTTCGCGCACAGTTTCCAAAATCAGAGCAGGTTCCCCACCAATGACCTTGGCACAAGGTCCAGTGCCGGTATTGACCACTTCCAGTTGAGCCATATTCCCCAAGACGGCGCTGTACCCACCGGATACCGGCCCACGGAACGCGATCGTGTACTCGTACCCGTACCCCCACGATGACGTGCCATCGCCATCACGAGTGACGACGATATGCGGAACCAGTGCGCCGATATTGTCCAACTGATTAAGCGCGATCTGCATATCCTCAGCGGAGACGCCGTAAGCGAGACACGTCGATGTCCACGAGGTCTTGCCATCCACAGTCAATGCAAGCTGAAACAGGCCCGCGAGTGGGGAGGTGACTTGGGTATTGGCGGTCATACGAAGCCGCTGGATCTCGGTGGCGGAGTTGCCGCTGCCTCGTCGTGCGACAAGCACATCACCTGCCGCCAGTGTTCCTTCCAACTCCGTCTCCAAGTCACTCGCCGAGATTCCCCAAGTTAAGCATGGTGTCGTTTGGCCATTCAGGCTCAGCTTGAAGTACCCAACAGCGTCACCGACTTGGCCTGCATCCGTCGCCAACGAAATACGCTGGTGGCCGATCGTTCCGCCTTGCGTCGCCGTTTCGACCGTCACGGTCATGCCCGCAATCGTGGTACACCCTGTCGTGTCCACTTCCAGTGGAGCGACATCACCAGCGATGGTGTCGCCCACAAAATAGATCGAAAAGACGTACCCTGTATGGGGGACACCACCGATTGTTTTTGTGATTGGCCCACGTCGCGTGACCTTGATATCCCCACTTTGGGCGGCCGGGTTCAACAAAATCAGCTGATCCAATAAACGATCTTGCACGGTTCCAAAGTCTTGATCAACTTGCAGACAAACTGCGCTTGTCTGAGCACTGCCACCTCGACGCAACGTGAGCTTGAACGTCGTTTGGCTTGGATTGTACGTCGCAGTCGGCATGGTCGCCGTCACAGTTTGCACTTCGCCACCGGACCGCTTCACGGTGTACTCGAGTCCATCGATGCGAAGCGCCATACCAGGGAAAAGCTTTTTCGTCGCTGCACGGTCCGCCAATACGATCGGGGACATGGACTCGACCGAGACCATGGACGTGGCAACAACGCCAGTGAGTAAACTGTCGCCATTTGTGCCGACCAAATTAGTCGCGGCCGTGGGCCCAAACCGAACAAAATCACCAGGAGCAAAGAACTGGCGGATATCTTCGGCGCCGACACCAGCCGTGATCGTTGCGGTGAGACCATCTTTTGAAAGCGTAGCTGCGGCGTTGGGGATCCGCTGGGTCACCAAATACTGCTGCGTCACATCGACTTCTCCAAAGAGATTCATCGACTCAATGCCTTGCTTGATCGAGTCAGCTGACGACGAGTACTGGAGCGATGGCGTCGACGAGGAACTCGTGTTCAAGATGAACCCGCCAAGGATTGGTGGTGAGCCAGGAAAATTCGTGGTCACGTCGATCGATTTTTCATTGCCTGTCAGCGTGCCGAGCGTCACCGACAGCGGGTTCAAGTTGCCACTTCCCGATGGGAACGTGAGTCCTGCGTATTCGCCCGTCACTTTCATGAACCGCACCCGCCACCGGTACCCGCCTCGCGTTCCTTGGTTGTCCACTGGCTGATCGTCCCACCCACCGGAGCAAGCCGAGTCCAAACAGCCTGTCGCCGTGGAAGGAAACTGAAACTTTTTCACGATCACACGGCCAATCGTATTCATTTCATTGAGCTTCCGCTGCAGTCGCTCTTCCGTTTCATCAAAGGGGATCTCCCGTGGCCCAATCGTCGATCGGAAATCGATCAAAAAGGACCCACTGAGTCCAATCGATCCAGGTGTGATTTGCGTGACGGTGATTTGATACGTTCCCGATGGGTTTGCCACAAAAACCGTCGCAATATCAGCGATATTTCCTGCACCAGGCGGTGTAAACGTCGGATTTGCGATAAAGCGAACGCGCCACGACACTTCCCCGTACTTGCCGTGGATCTTGCGTGACACGTCCACCTTGCGGCCACCTGCCCAAATGCCTTTCTCATCCGCTTGGTCGGACGACGCCTCGAGCACGCGCTTGACGAGCCCTTCGTCTGCATTCCACGGCAACCGAATCGAAATACCCAGTGGACTACTTGTCACGATCGCCGCACAAGCCATCGGCGTG
Source organism: Pythium monospermum (assembly GCA_023336165.1). Lineage (NCBI taxonomy): Eukaryota > Oomycota > Peronosporomycetes > Pythiales > Pythiaceae > Pythium > Pythium monospermum. The sequence continues at coordinate 51,741 of JAADWJ010000009.1, forward strand.
ACTTCGACTTGATTGGTCGTCACAGCCACGACCGTGAACACACAGCTGCTGTGAGTGCCAACCGTGAAGCGGTCGCCAGTGAGCAAATGGGTCGGAAGCTGTTCACTGCCAGAGGCGATATCAAAGAACTGGATCGGAAGTGGACATGGAGGAGTCGCACCATTCGCACACGCGACCGTGAGCAAGTACCGAACGTCAAATCCTGGGTCGTTGGTCACTTTGAAAGTCGTAAAATCACCACGAAGAATCAGTCCGTTCTGAACCGTACCGGCAAAGCAATTGCCCAAGGTCTTTTCACAAACAACCGCTGTTGGTATCGAGCCAGAGAGACCTGTCGCATCGACGACCATCGCTGGCACGTCACCCGGTGCGTTACAAAGCCGAACTCCATTCGTCGTGTCTTCTTCTTGCTCGCACGGAGCATTGGGTCCATTTGCGTCCCGTAAGAAAGTAACTGTCCATGTGTAGCCACCTGTGAGTGGGTCCACGATACTGCGTGACACACCGACATCGCCAACATTGGCCATGCTTTCAAGGATCTCTTCTATCGAAGTACCCGTCGCGCCACTTTCTGCTCTCGTGGCCCATGCGTTGTGAGCGATGGCAGTGCTTGTCACAGGAGCCTTGACCGCCATGAAACCGGCCAAAGTCGAGTCGAGTGTGAGCAAAAACGTGCCCTTGATGGGACCGACACCCGCTGTCTGCACCGCCGTTTGGCAGTCTTGGCTGTTGTCATTTGCGGTCGTCGTCATGCCGTCGTTGATACACGAGATCATAAATCCTTTCGAGCCCATCGGCCCAACATGGCGCCCCCATGCCTTGGAGTAGCCCGTCTCAGGCCACGTATCCTCCCACCGTGCACGCGCACCTTTCCAATTGCCTGTGATACCACTTGAATGGTCACTGGCTGGGTCCGCCCAGACAGACGATCGGAACGTGATCAGCCACGTGTAACTCAACACTTGCGCGCCGACGATCGCAGGACCCGTGCGGTCGACTAGAACGCTGGATGGCTTGATCGAGGCCAAGCTATTGAGCTGCGCTTGCACTGCGAGCTTATCCGCCGAAAACAAAATCGGACCAGTCGTTTCGCCGTTAAACTTGAGCTGAAACGTGCCCCCCAACTGGTTGCCTCGAATTGTTTCGTACATTTTTGCACGCACGTTTTGGCCAGTGAGTTGCGTGATAGGAACTTGAATCATCGACATATCGCCGCCTGTCTGTGGGTCGGAAAACGTCATGGTCCACGTGAACCCACGCGCTTGGGTCGCGGCCGACCGTGTGATCTGGACACTTGGGATCACTGCGCCAAGCTGTGCGACAATGAACAGCTCGAGCGTTGTATCCACGACACTGGAGTGCAGATTGGTCATGTCATGGTTCGTGCCGATCGTCAACGGCGCCGCCGTGACACCACCGTACGAAAGCGTGATGGTGCCAGCGACTTGGTTGCCATGGCGCGAACCAGCGAACGGGTTCAATGGTGTATCATAGTCTTCTACCGTCGCGGTCGGTGCGGTGAGCGCATTATCAGAATTCACAAGGGAACTTGTCGCGGTCATGATTGGGATATCCCACCCACGACTTGTGAATTCGATTTGCCATGTGAACCCACCCGACCACTTGTTTCCCGTGGGCGAAAACACCGACCTCTTGACGATCACCGTGCCAAACACTTGCTCGGTGCCACTGAGCACACCTTCCAGCGTTGACTTGACCAGTTCTTCGCTTGCATCCCACGGAATTGCAGGCGATGCCACGGGGACCCCGTCCGATTCCTTGGCCAGTGTGAGTGTGAATGTGCCACTGGCCATGCTGCCGATCGTGGTGCGTGAGACCACACAGACAGGCGTGCTGGATGTCACTCGCATCGTCGTGGCATCACAGTCCATGAGAGGGATCATTCCTGACCGCTTTCGGAACGTGACGGCATACAGCGAGCCAACAAACGTGGCACTGATCGACTGGGTCCGCACGACAACGACCGAGTCGACAATCGTATTGAGCAAATTCTCGACGACAGAGCCAGCGCTGATCGTTGCCGCGGCTGTCTTGACCGGGATGGTCGTGGACGACTTGGTGGCCATGTACAGTGGCAGCGTCTGCGTCGCAAAGGAGCTGCATAACGTACCAACATCACCGGCTAGCACCGTGATGGTCGTCGCAGTGACCACGTCCACTTCAAACACACAAACACCGGCAATCAATCGATCGTTCTGGAACACTGTACCCACAAGATTCGTGGCTGCGAGCGTGAACGTTGTGCCGTCGAAATCGGTGACACAGGACGCACACAGCACCGCACTAGTGGGTGGCGTACACGCTGTGCTGAACGTCGTGATGGCATTTGGGTTTGAGTACGACTCGCACGTGTACGTCATCGTAAAAAAAGACGCTGGGTGGTAAAAGACTTCTGCACCAGCGGTTGTCTCGGTCGCCACCGTGGGCACGCCCGCGACCGACGCGCCGTTGTACAGGATCGCGCTGTCGATCACTAGCTCAGGAACATTTCCTGCGACGCCGTCCCCGGTGAATGTGATGGTGAACGTGTACTGCCAATTCACCGTGTCCGTCGATGCCTCGGTCCGAACAACCGTGACCGTGTCAATATTGTCCAGGTTCTGGAGCGCATCCGACACGATCGTGGCGCCAGCAGTGGCGTCGCTGGTCGTGAGGGACGAAATGAGATCGACGGTGCGTTTATACCCGGTCGTTTGGGTGCAGTGTGTACAGATCGTATTATCAAACGACAAATACAGCTGCCCGCCAATCAAGGTCAAGTCTTGGCCGGGCAGCGTGATGACGATCGTTTGCACTTCGTCGTTCCGCGTGACGCCCACTTGGATGGTCTGCACCTCAAACGCTTCGCCCACGGTGGTCCGCACCGCCTGGATCTCGTTCACATCATCACCGTCGAGCCGCAGCTCCTGCACTTCATCTCGATCGGTCGCTGATGTTGTGACCGTTTGGATTTCATCCACGACTGCGTCATTGGCCGTCTGGATGACTTGAATCTCATCGGCACCGGTGAAGATGGTTCGAACGACTTGCTCTTCGTTGATGACTTCGACCGTCGCGTCCACGAGCTGCTCTTCGTTCACGACATCGGTACTCACACTGAGTGACTGCATCTCGCGCACAATTGGGATCGAGGCACTTTCACTTTGCCCACTGGAAAAGTCGTCTTGCTCATCCCACTGCACTTCGTAGCTCTTGAGGCTGGAGCCACCATCGTACATGGGGTTCTCCCACTGCGCCTTGATCGACGTCGCAGGGATCACACTCAATTGCAAGTTGCGCGGCACAGTCGGCACTTGGTTTGCGACGACGACGCTCGCAGGCATCGTGAGACGAGGCGACCCGGCTCCTTTGGCGTTGAACGCCGTCACTCGCATGCTGTATGTCGCACCAGGCACCAAGATATTCGAGCGCACACCAGTCACAGGATCATTTCCGCCAATGACAAAGGATCGCATCGTGCCCATGACGAGCCCGAATGACGCCGGCGAGTCAAACATACTCGAGGTATCCCATTCGACCATGTACTGTGTGATCGGTAGCCCACCGTCTCCACCATAGTAGGACTGCTGCGTCGACGATGGGTCCCACTCGATCAAGATCGCATAACTGGAAAGCACCGTGGCGCGTACGTTCTCTGGTTTGCCTGGCGTGCGATCCACGGGTGTCGCTGAGGCCGGGTCTGACGCCGCTGGTAGTCCGGGACCTTGGTCGTTGACTGCGATCACACGAGCAAAATACGTGCCAGGTGTTGCGAGAGCGATGTTGTAGAAGAACGGGCTCACGTCGGTGGGCTGCACGCGTACCTCGGCCATCATATCGTAACTGGGCGACTCAACATTCACGAATCTGCTGCTGGTATCCCATTGCACTTTGTACGACGTGATCGCCGTGCCACCATCGCTCACAGGCGCCTGCCAGCGCACTTTGAGCTGGCGGCTGGAAAGCACGAGCAGCTTGACGTCGACCGGTGTACTTGGTATCGTGCGAGGGATCTGGAACGACGGTGAGATGGACTGTGCACCGCCGTAGCCTTCGACATTATGGGCACGCACTCGAATGGCGTATTTCTGTCCCGTTTTGAGTCCTCCGATCACGTACCGACTCGGTGCCGGAAGGTCAACGACCGCAGCCAGGCCTGGCACTTCTTTCGTCTCACAGTAAAAATCGGGCTGCGTGCCACCATTAGTGATCGCAGCCGAGATCCGCACACTTGGCCCATGCAATTCCGTGCTGTCGACGCCCAGTAAAGAAATCTCATTCTTGACTTCACTGAGAAACGTCACGAGCCAATTGTAGCCAAATCCGTTTGCCGACCGCGTCACGTTCACGAGTCCGATTGTCACGAGCCCCTGCAGCGCGTCTTTCATCGCATTGGCGGTCACATTGTGAGGCAATGGTGGTGTGATGTGCGACAGTCCTTGGCTCGCAAACGACACGCGGAAAGTCCCACTGATGGGCTGCAATCCTTTTTGGACACGGTCCACGTAGATGCCTGGGTTGTTGCCCGCCCAACTGTCACTTGGCGTGACCTTGAGCAGCTCTTGCGGCCCGACGTGGCCCGCTTGGAACGTGACACGCCAGTCAAAGCCAAACGCAGTCTTGAATACTGGCGTAGCTAGCGCTGTGGTGATCGTACCATCCACTGTGAGTGTCGTGGTACCGATCGCAGTGATCTTGAGCGCTTGTCCGAGAATCCAGATCGTATCGCCGACAGTAAATCCAGCGTTTGCAATCGCCAGCGTTGACGATGGATCTTCCGTGACCGTGTGGACAGCGGCAGTGACCATGAGCCCACCTACGACCCGTACCGACGGCTGCTTTGTCACGTCCACCGTGCCCACACTGGACAGTCGCTCCAGTCGCGATTTGACAGAGTTGAGCCCCACAGCAGGCGCGTTCCATGCAATGTTTTCGGTGGTTTCACCACCAAAAGACAACTTGAAGAAACCCCCAAGACTCTGCGACTCGGCAAAATCAACGATGCGTTGAATCTCTGGCAGCCCTTTGCCAGCGGAAGTTGTGATCGTTTGCTCTTCCCGGTTGCCTTCGGCTCGGTACCATTCGACCATGTACTTGTCCACGGGGCAGCCGCCACTGAACTCGCTTGGTGTCCAGCTGACTACGAGCGTCGTGCCATCTACGACCGAGGCGACCACCGAATTTGGTGGGTCGGGCTGACCACAAGTCACCGCGGTGGACATGGGCGATGTCGCTGAGCCAAATCCCTCGGCATTGTACGCCATCGCATGCATGTAATACCGCGTCCCAGGACGAAGCCCCGTGATAACGTACCGAAACGGATCGGAGCCGACGACTCGGTTTGCCACACTCACACTTGCCGCGGTACCCACGAGAGCCGAGGCGTCTGCGACGGTGATGAGAAAGATATCGCCCGCGCCGACCATCTCTTCGCCCTTCAAGTACGCAAACGTCACTGACCAGACCGCCGTGTTCATCGCTTGGGTTCGCCATGTACGAGACACCTTGACTGAATACAATGTCGTCAGTGCTTGGACCGCGTCTTGCATTTCTAATGCCGACGCATCGACCGACACGGCGCTGGTCACTTTGCCTTGAAACTCAAGCTTGAACGTTCCGGAGAGCACCGAACTCGCCTCGGTGAAGACATCTTGCACTTCCCGAGTGAAGTCGCTGATCGCCAAGTCGGAGAACCCTGGAACCAGCTCCGTCGTGGAAATGCGTGGGAAATCTCCCGTGAGTAGCGAGCCATCGGCAACCAGCAGTGCCAAATTGCCAGGCGTATGCAGAAACGTGATCTTCCACGTGTACCCCCAGGAAGCTTGTGCACGGATCACCTTGACCGGGTCCACTGGGATGTTTGTCGTGTCAGTGACCACAGCGAGTGCGTCGGTCATTTGCGCAGCAGTACAGTCAAACGGCAGCGCTGTGGTTTTCCGCCCACCCCATGAAAGTGCAAACGTGCCACCACGGTTCACATTGCTACGGTACGAGGTCGTGACTTGCTGGACTTCAAACTGTTTCTGGATACTGGCGACCCCGTAGTCACTACTGGCGCTGTCAAAAGTCGGAGACGAGTCCCATTCCAGGCGATACATGGTGATCTCAGCACCTCCAGTGTAAATCGGTGGACGGTAAAACACAGAAAGCCACGTGGTCGAGTGGTACTCACCCAGCGCGACGCTCGTTGGCGGCGTTGGCACCACCGAGGTCATCGCCGTGAGCATCGAGAAGGTCTCGCTCGCTGGACTGATGCCTTCGTCGTTGACAGCAAAGACGCGCAGACGTGTATCCTGGTTGCTTTCCAGGATCAGGTGGTCCCTCTTGGTGTGAGCCACAGATCCTTTGTCGCGCACCAAGATGGAGCATTTGTTGATATTCACCGCCGCCGTGACTTTCCCAATGAGCACCGGAAGCTTGGGCATGGTGTACATCCCCCAGAAAACGATCGTATGGAGAACCCCGTTGTCGTGGTTCATGGAAGTGACCGTGACACCGTCAATGCCGTCCAGTTTTTCCAGTGTTTCCTTCACCACTGCACTGGTGGCAGCCCATGGGATGGTCGCCGTGGTTTCCGATCCAAACGTGAGCGTGTACGTCGCCGCCACACCAACGTCACCTGCTGTAGCAGCCTCCAACAAGACCGTTTGCCACTCGGCCGCATTGCCCACGGTGGTAGTTTGAGGCGCAAACGCGTTCGGATGGCGCGTGCCGATGCGGACGTCCGTGCCGCGCCAATCGTTTTGAGGAAGCGCGTCAATGGTTTCCAGTTCGGCAGCGTACGAGCGGAACACGAGCGCCCACTTGCGACCATAGCCCATTGAGAACGCACGGGCACCGACAATCGAACTTGCGAACACGCCGTCCACTGGGATGTACCGAGGATCCACGATTCCGGAGACAACGTACTCGGCCATCTCCCCCGTTGGCAGCTCCAGCCAGATGACATCGTTCGTCGAAAACACACTGGACAGATCACTAGTCGTTCGCAGCCGATTGTCAAAGACACACGTGCTCGGACTCGCGTATATGATATCGTCACCGGTGTACGTCTCCACTGTGGTGACCACGGCGCCCACGGGTGCTGCAGCAACAGTAAACTTGTCGCCGCCCACGTAAAACACATCGTTCTGGATGTACCCGTGGTCAATTGGCAGCTCAAAGATCTTGGTACCTTTGGTCGCGGTCACGACTTGCATCAAGCACGAAATGCTCACACGACCTGGAAGCTGCTTGGTATGCTTCGTGAGCACGCCAGCCGTGACTGGAACGACACCGGTGGCTCCAGCAAAGTTAGCCGTCAACATGACATCCACTGGTGTGACGGACTTGACGTAATACAGCGTCCCGCCAATCGTGAGCTTCTCACGGATCGAAAGAAACAAAGTCGGATCGATTGCATGGCCGTTCAACGTGACGCTCGTGAGCACAGCGCTGCCAGTGGTCGCCGTCGCACTCAGATCAAGTGTTGTCACGCCGACGTCTCCTGACGCACCAAGCGCGACGACCGAGTCCACGTTACTCAACTTCTGTAGCTCCTGGGTCACCTTGCCATGTGTTGCGCTGTATCCGATCGGTTCGGTCGTTTGGCCACCAAAAGTCACGCGGAATGTGCCCGAGATATCGTCCCGTTGGGCGTCTGTGAAGATCTCGACGGTCGGGTACACACTGATCACAGCATCTTGGCCCGTGAGAAAGGAATGCTTGATGAAGATCGTATCTTCTCCATCATCATCATTCATAAACGTGACACGCCACGCGGAGCCATGGGAGCCGTATTGGCTCCGCGTCACATTGACATGGCCAAGTTGCGTGATCGAGTCAATGGCATCGCGCATCTTCAGTGCCGTCGTGGTCTGGAAAGGCAGAGGATTCGTTTCTTTCCCACGGTATGACAACGTGAAGAAGCCGCCGACCTCGGTCATCGCATCGGCGAGGATCGTTTGCGTGCCCCGTTGACCGCGGCCACAGGTTCCTTCGTACTTGACCGAGTGGATTTTGGCGTACACCGGCACCGCGGGAGCCCACGCCGCGCACGTCACGCCGTCGCCAAACGCCGAGCTCACGATCTTGAGCGTGGGCCACTGACCTGTCGGATACTGACCCCAAAAACGGATCTTGTAGTCATGAAAGTCAAGGATCTTGAGTGATCTCGCTTCACCACTAAAGTCCGCACAGCTGGTACCAGCTGCGACCGCGACGACGACCTCGGTATCACCACTAGCAGCCGCGGTAGTGACAGCAAACTCACACGAATGGCGAGTGAAATCGTTTGGATTCCGGCTCACTTGGATGATAGAGTTCACAGGTAAGACTGCTGCCTGGGCTGCTGTGAGTGCGGAGACAGTGATCTTCCCTTGACCACTGGAGTACGTTGTGACTTTGGATGACGACGAGCCCGTCAACAAGGTCACTTTGAACATGCGCTGCTCTTCCACCGTCACGCGCTGCTTGTCCACTGCCACGCGTGCCACAAAAGGAAGTGCCTCTAATGCTGCCTGCATATCACTCTTGACACTCGAAGAGCCCAGCGAGATACACGCTGTCGTGTCGGACCCAAGCTGCAGTTGGAAGCTTCCTTGCGTGATCGTCGTCTTAGCAAATAACTGGATGACTTGGTCAACTGACGGAGTGCCAATCACATACGTGTCACACGTCACAGGATTGTTGCTGATCTCAATCGCACCGTAATGCGTGGGCGGTACCGCGACTTGCACATCCGCGATATCGTACGTTGTGATCGCTGTGCCGCCTTCCACCGAGCTCAAACTCGAAAGGATTTGCAATCCTGGGTACACGCCATGGCGAACTGGTTCAATCTCGTTCCCAAACGTGATGGTCCACTGGTACCCACTGGGACCGTTTTGTGTGCCCAGCGCATCGATTTTGACCACTGCTCGGTCAGCAGTAAAGTCAGCGACACCGTGGCCGCTTTGCACTTCAATCGCAGCGCTTCCTTTCACAGGCTGCGTCTTGACTGTGAAGAAATCCGTGTCGACTTTGATCCTCGCACCAGCAACTAGCAGGCGACACTGGTTCTCGGTGAGTACACTCGTGGCCAGCAAATTCTTGTTGGCGACAAAGCTCTTGACTCGACTTGTGGTTGTTCCAGTTAACACGTACGGCGCCCGTGAAACACTCACACGCCTCAAAGTCGGGATCCCAGCAAGCGCCTTGACCAAGCCCTCAGCGGTCGTGTGGATCGAAAGCAAAGGCGTCACGAAATCTCCATACTGCATTCGGAACGTTCCAGCGAAATCGTTTTCCAGTGGGTTGTAAATCGACAACGTCTTGATTGGGACCACACCAAAGTCGGTCGTGAGTGCGTACTCGACCAAATATTTGTCAATCGCAGACCCATGTTCGTTTGGCTGAGCAAAGCGGAGGCCAACTTCAGAGCTAGATAGTGGCCAAACCGATGTGATACTGCTCGCATCGGGTGGCGCCGCGATGCGGGTCGTCAACGGCAAGGCACCTTTGCCCGTGCTTTGAATGAGATCGGTGCCAGACCCGTACCCATTGATATTGCGTGCAAAAGCGCGCACGTAGTAGTCGTGGCTCGCCAAGAGACCCGACACGATCGCTTCAAACGGCGCGTCGACGCCCTTGACACTTTCTTCGACGACCAAATCCACGTTTGTACCCGTCAAGCCCGTCTTGTCCACGACAAGAAGCGGCAAGTCGCCTGTGTTTGTGAGAAACGTGATGGTCCACGTGAACCCAAACTGGGCGTTCCCGTTCCGTGTGACATTGAGCCGGCCGACCGTCGGCAAGTTTTGCAATTTTGTACGTACGTCCGCGGCTGTATCGTAAAAGTTGATCGTCGCGCCTGGAGACTGGGCCAGCGTATTGCGGAAATTGACCTCAAACGTGCCACGCACGTCGTCGGCAGTCGCCGCGATCGCGATCGTTTGCACTTCATCGACGATGCCACCGATTTCTCTTGTCGCGATCATCGAGGCCGTGCCGTACTCGCCGTCGGTGCCTGTGATGAGGTTGTTGGATTCATCAAGAAGCTGCGAGGCCGTGACGATACAGGTCGCACATGCATTCCCATACGCATCCGTGAGCCGCGTCGTTGAGCCTGTGGCTTTGTCAGCTCGCAAGCACGGCGATTGAGGGCAGTTGTTGCTGCTGCCAAGCGACTCAATCGTGACAAGCCACCGGTATTCATTCAGCTGCGTCGGGCCAACGCGGGACACTTCGACGATACCGACACCCGGGAGCGCATCGAGTGCCATCTGGACATCCAGCGCATCGGCATTTGCGTCGATCGTGACTTTCTTGCGCTTATAGGCTGTGATATGGGTCACGGAGGCATCGGGCCACTTGTCGTTGCCCCCAACAGCGATCGTATCGACCGTGATCGAAGTCGCCGTGATCTGGGAGACCTTGAATTCCCACGGACCGATCTTCATATGCTCACCAACAGCAAGCGACACTGTGAAATCGCTCGCCGTTGCCACGACCGCCGAGTTCAAAGTCACAGCGACATCGCCAAGCGCAGTATCACGAAGGTAGATGGCTGTGGCGGTCGTGCCGAGGATATGGTACGCGTCCAGTGGCAGTTCCGTGTCCGTGAATGGCGCTGTCAAGTGGACTGTGAACTCCTCCGACCCTATCTTGACCACATCACCGCGATTTACCTTGCCAACCATTGACGCGCTGGTCACAGCCGTGCGCGAGCCAGCGGCGATCGTCGCAGTGACCAGAGAGTCCGCCCAGTCACCTTCAAAGGCGAGTGACAAGTCAAAGCTTCCGCCAACGACTGTGCTGGACGCCGTGTCTTCCGTCACGATCTCCCATACTTCTGGCGCGTACCCTAACGCACCAACGGCGACTTGTGTGCCCGTGACGGTGAGCACTCGGTTGGACGGACGGACAGCCGCGCAGCCGACTTGAGCACCCGCAAGCACGTTGGGTTGCTTGCTGTCAAAAACGATGGTGTACACGTACCCGAACTTGGCGGCGCCGTACGCGGACCTTGTCACGCTCACGGCGTCCACGTTGAGCAGCTCCTCCAGTGCGTATTTCAACATGGGTTCCGTAGCGTTCCACGGGATACACGACGTCACTTGAACGCCTCTCGCGTTCGTCAACGTGAGCTTGTACGATCCTGACGTGATCGGCCCACTTGCTTCAACTGCGAGTTTTTGGACAGCATCCAGTCGTTGCGCGACTTCGACTTTGTATCCGAGCACCGGCGCGCCATTGTTTCCTTCGGCTTTCGTGCGCACGGGCGGCAAAAACTGCACGCGCATGGCTGTGTCCCCCATGGACGTCACCAACACTTTCTCTGGCGGGCCAGGCACATCCTGTGGTGAAAAAAGGTTGCCTTGAACGACTGCGTTGGAATGGAAGTGCAACGTTATCCAGAAAATGACCAAGTAGCTGATCCACGTTTTCCATGAGATTGCAACGGCACGCCGCGTTGATGGCGCCAACCACGCGTGGCGCCTCGATTGATCGAACATTTACCCTCCGCTCTTCGCCGTGGCACACACACACACTCGTGAGCTTGTTTGTGGCGGCTGCTTCCTTTGCGCCGAAACGATAGAGATGCCAACAGGTAACTCAGGTTGATTGCGATCGCTTGTTCGCTTGCCTGTGGGTCGTATCCAACGTTTTTACCTGCTCCCCAGTCACTCTCTGGCTATGTGTCTCTTCGAAGTCATCCGGATCGGGTCGATCGATCGATCTTTGATGACCCGACGCGCCTCCTCAGCCCCGCATCGTTCCACAAATCCATGTCGGCCATCATTTTGTTTCGAAATGGATCCTGTCAAAATAAATGGCGGGAACACCATCGGTACCATAAAAATGGTACACGGTACCATTCGACCAACTCCAAAAATATAATGTTTCCAAAATTTACTTTGCATGTGAAATTTACTTTGCATGATGGAATTTATTTCCATCATCAAGAAAAAAAAAAGTTTCCACCTTCAACCCGCACGACCAGCGTGGCATTATTATTGATGGAGAACTACCACATCTTGGAGCGGATCGGCGAAGGCTCGTTTGGGAAAGTGTATCGCGGGCGGCGCAAGTACACAGGCCAGATCGTTGCGCTCAAGTTTGTCACCAAGCGCGGCAAGACACCGAAAGATATCCAAAATCTGCGCGAAGAGGTACGGCCTTCTTATTCTTTGTTCGAAAGGCGATGGGCATTGCGTTGCTCATGGACGATGACGCTCGTATAGATCAATATACTGCGCCGTCTGAACCATTGCAATATCATTGCCATCTTGGATTCGTTCGAAACGGATGGCGAGTTTTGTATGGTCACCGAGTATGGGCAAGGCGAACTTTTCCAAGTGCTCGCCGATGACCAGCATCTTCCAGAGAAAGAAATTCGCAATATCACGATCCAGTTATTGCAGGCGCTTCAAGTGCTCCATAGTAAACGCATCATCCATCGCGATATGAAGCCGCAGAACATTCTGATCGGCTGTAAACAACAAATCAAGCTCTGCGACTTTGGCTTTGCACGCGCGATTTCCCATGAAAGCAGTGTGTTGACCTCGATCAAAGGCACGCCATTGTACATGGCGCCAGAGCTTGTCCAAGAGAAGCCATACAACTGCACCGTCGATCTGTGGTCACTTGGTGTGATCCTGTACGAGCTGGCAGTCGGGACGCCGCCCTTTTACACAGACAAACTTCCTACGCTTGTGCAAATGATCGTGCGCGAGCAAGTCAAGTTCCCAGACGCCATGACGCCCGCGTTCAAGAGCTTTCTGGCGGGCTTGCTGATCAAAGATCCAAAGAAACGACTCAGTTGGCCTGCCATTTTGGAACACCCGTTTGTCGTCGAGACGCCCGAGGAACTCACCAGGCGGCTGCAGCTGGAAAGAGACTTTCGCCAACTTCCACGGTTCTTCAGTAGTGACGTTCACGTCCCCGTGGAGCCACGCGAACAAGTTCGACCAAGTGTCGAGCGACTGCGCCAGAGTGGGCAGTGGAAGATTTGTGACCCAGAGACTGGCCGACAGGTCAGCGATCTCGCGCAGCAGCCAAATCCAAATGGAAACAATCATGACAAGCAACAAGAGCCACGTTCTGCTAACGTCACGCAACCGCCGACCATTGAAGAAACAAATGACCCTGTGGTTACGTTTATGGCGATCTATGACCGGCTGACGCAAACACTACGTGGCAAGCAAGGCGTGGCTGTGCTGGAGTGGCCCGACTGGGGTTTGCTATGGTCATCGTTCTTGCTTGTACCTTCCACGTTGATGTCTCACGAGTGCTTATCGACAGCGAGTCGCGCACTGGTGGTGATCTACAAAGCGCTTGGCGTGATCATGAAGACGCTCCAGGAAATTGGATCTCTGGATGCGCTGGTATCCATACGCACCACCATCCACCAGTTTGTGCATGGGTATCTTCAGCATGATGGGTCTCGTGACCCAGGAAGCGCCGATTTGCTGTATCAAGTCGTTCGCTGTTGCACGATGTTTACCAATGTCATCAACTCATTTGATACAAAGCGAGCCCATGAAATCAACTACCGTGAGTTTTGTGCGAGTGATGTGCGGTTGATCGCCACGATTCTCAAATTGAAGGGGAGCCACGTGGAGTTGGCGATTTCCAGAACACTCAAGTGGCTCGGGTCGATGCTGGACCGGTCCAGCAATTTGACGGAATTACTGGAAGAAGTGCCGCCATCCAATGTGATTGAAGCACTCTGTGAGCTTTTGTCAAGCTCGGGTGGCCAGCGGTCGCCTGGCGGCACATCCACCACGGCGGCACGAGACAGTGGGCTGTATGCCGTGTTTGCGTTGGCGACATTTGTTCAGCCAGATGGCAGCAAATGGGGCCCACTGCATACATTCCCAGTGATGACGCTGCGAGAAGACGCGACGCGTGACAATGACCCACCGCCGCACCACGGGCTCGCCGATGTGCGCCATTTGTACAAGCTTCGTGTCAAGATCCATGGCGAAGTCACGACGCAATTGTTACGCAATGGGCTTCAAGAACTGCTAGCACTGTTGACCGATGAGCTCAAGTCACGACAAGCCAATAAACATGACGATGATGAGGACCAGGACGAACCGGACCAATCGACGGTTTCCTGTGTGATCAAGATCCTCTTGCACTCGTGTCGATCGTCCTCTCCACTCTCTCGCAAGATAATGGCGAGTCGTGTTGGGCGATCCTATTCCTCTTCTTCCTCGTCAGCAGCAGCATCCGGAACGTCCACCTCCAGAGAGGACGTGATCGCATTGGTGTTGGCGCTGATCCAATCGGGTACTTTACAAGACGTGGAAATGTACTTTGCAATGGAGTTTCTTGTCGTGCTCATTCGTCGACAAGTGCTTTCGAAACAACAAGTCTGGGCGTGTGCAAAGGCGCTCTACCCAGTGTTTCTCTCCACACGCGACGTGGGCTTGCTCAGTGTATCGTGCACGTACTATTCCGATGTGCTGGAAGGAGCCAATATGGATGTCAGTGCACTCAGTCGAGACGAGCAAACCCACGGGCTTACGGAAGAGCACCACGAGGTGTGGGATCTTGTGCTCCACGGGATTCTTTCCAAATCGGGTGCACAATCCATCTTACGGCTTCTTCAGCATGAAGACTTTGCGCATTTGCCACCACAGCAACGAGGAGAGAAACTGCAAATGCTGTCTTGCTACAATGTTCGCGCGCAAGGGCTTGTCGATGCGGGCGTCGTGTTGTTACTGCGCGTCGCCGCCAAGGCCATGAGCCCTGCGACAAGTGAAGACAATCGAGCCATGCGGGGCTTTGTCGCCATGTTTGAACATGAATCGTCGTGGAACCCGCTGCGCAAGTTTATGGACGAGTGTGGCCACAACTTGCTCTCGCCATGGGGGTTGTTTTGTTTCTTGAAACTCATGCGCATGATCCGGGAGATGCCGTCCAGTGACCCGATCTTGGAAGTCCAAATGAACGAATACTTGGTGCCGCAACTTGTCAATTTGGTGCAAGTCAAGCATATCGAGTACTTGTTCCACTGGCCCGAGGTCGTCGGAGGTGGCAGCAACGCTGTCAAGGCGCTGATCCACGCGATCGTCAAGGTGCTAGGGATCCCTTTCATGCATAGCCTTTCCGATGAGCTGCTAGTTGCGACCCAAGAGACTTTGTACGATGCCATGTGTGTCCACAAGCTGATCGCGGTTCTCCACTTTGTGTTCACGGCAAAAGAGTTTCGCTTGGACGCCTCTGTGCTGGAGCTGCCCATGAGCTTTTTGTCGCGTCTGGTGACTAGCTCGGAGCATTTCGGCAGCCAATTTGTGGTCGCCGACGGCATGGAGACCATCAAGGCCTGTGGCATGCTCAGCGATCGGAGCTCTCCGTCGTTAATCATTGACACACTGTTGATCATCAGCCAGTTGGCAAGAAGCTCACCGGAAAACTACGAGTGTATTCTGAATGCCGGTCTACTCACGGAATTTCGAGACTTGGTGACCCATCCAGAACCCATGGTGCGGGCCAAGGCACTGAACTGTATCGGCAACCTTTGCCGCCACTCGACACTCTTTTATGCCCGCTTTTCGACCCCAATTGTCGCAGGAAGTAGTAACAGTAGCTTGTCTGTACTGGACGGTGTGGTCACCGGTCTGTCGGATCCCGATGGGTACGTGCGACGCTTTGCCTGCTTTGCGATCGGCAACGCCGCGTTCCACAACAGCCAACTGTACAGCACTTTGCGCCACTGTGTGGCTCCATTGATCCAGAATCTGCGCGACCAAGATGAAAAAACGCGGTCCAATGCCGCTGGTGCACTGGGCAACCTGGTTCGGAACGCAGACTTGCTGTGCAGCGATATGTGCAAGTACCACGCGCCGCTGGAGCTTTTCGAGTTGGCGCTGACTGATCCAAGCGTTTCGTCACGGCGCATTGTGCTTTTTTCGCTGGGTAATTTCTGTGCGTACCTGGAATGTCTGCAATCACTCAAAAGGGACGAGCCAAATTTCTTGGTGCAGCTGGAGAAGCTGTATGATGCTGTGGAGACCGACGAAGTGGCCAAGAAAAACATTCGCCGTATCCAAACCAAATGCGACGGGCTCACCGCAAACAATACAAAAACGGGCGAACATTAAAATAAAAAGGGAAAACGCTCGCCAGCCACGGAAAACAGAAAAGGAATCTCCAACACAAAATATACACATAGACGTTGACTCATTGCTTACTCTTGGTCATCCTGTTGTTACAAATCGGTTCTGTCTCCATCGCCTGGGCCTCGTTGAAGAAGGCACTTGACCGCTTCGTGGAGTGCAGGACCAGCATACAAAGACCCGCGCTTGGTGAGCTCGACGAGACACTCCATGCCGCCAATTTTCTCCAAAGTGTGAACGGCCGAAAGATTGTTCTTGATCACACTATGCACTGCAAAAGCGGCATCTTCTTGTTGCGTGGTCGTGCCGAACTGAAGCAAAGCCACAAGTGGTTGAAGCACGTCAGCGTCCGCCATCATGGCCTGCTTCACGTAGCTGTTGTGTGCGAGCATCGCGACTACTCGCAGTGCATCGTCGCTGCACGTGCCCGATTTTTCGCTGCCGAGTGTAATCAGCAATTGGACGCCACCAGCTTGTGCTAGCATGACGGCGTTGGTTGGTTCCAGTGCGAGCTGCGCGAGAATCTGCACGGCTTGCGTTTGCTGTCTGTTTGAGCCAGACTGGAGAAAGCCCACAAGAAGTGGGATCCCGCCGTGCATGCCAATGGACTGTCGGCAGCTTGAGCTGCTTGATGCAAAGCTGGCCAACACGCTTGCTGCGTGTTCTCGAGTCGTTTCGCTTGCCGAGAGCAACAAATCCAGCAACGGACGGCTGCCAGCCGCCGCCCCATTGGCTTTCCGTGTATCCGCACCCTTGGCGATGGCCATCAAGACCGCCAGAGCATGCCGTTTCTGCTTTGCCGTTCCTTCTCCAAGCACCTTGATGAGCGATGTGATGATCTTGGTGTTGCCTGCAACGTTGTTCAAACTGACCTTTTCATTCGCCAGCATGGCGGCCAGCGCAGTCGCGGCCACACCACGGAGATACCGTGAATCGACTTGCACGAGCTGCACGATTTCGAGCATCACACCAAACCCATGAAGCGCGTCTTGGTGGCGAGTACCAACCCGCGCCGCCAATGTGGTGACTTCGGCGGCTTCCATTTCATCGCGCTGGTTTGTGTCTTGCGATCGGAATAGATCAAGGATCTGTTCCAAATCCGATTGCGTTGGCTCGCGAATGGATTTCTCCACTTGTTTCAGATCGGACTCGCTCACACCGCAGTTTCCCATGCCACAAAGTTCTCGGAGACATCCCGAGGCGTACAAAGCCCCGTGGTAGCTGCCTGCCATGTCTTTTGCCATCGAGACCAGCAATTGGATGGCTCCAAGGTCATAGATCTCTGCACAGGCATCGCGCTGCGTGATACAATAGCGATACAACTGCTTGGCGGCACTTGTCTTGGCGAGACTGGAGCCATGCTGAAGATCCGCGAGAAGTGTTGGAATGGACTTGACTGGCAAGGACTGGTGGTCGGCGTACGTGATCTCTGAGGCAGCGAATGGGAGCGACTCTCCTCCGCCACTGACCTGTTCTTCGTCGGCTTGCTCCGCGAGCGCTTTGAGCCGTACAATCACATCGGCCAGGAAAATGCGGTCCTTTGGGTTTGTTTTTGTCATCTCCTGGATCAATTTCCACGCAGCATCCGATAATCCTCGTGGCCGTGGTGGCAGGATGCCTGCGAGAATATTGGTCTTGATTTGGTCGTCATGGAGTGTGGCAAAGGGCGGCGCGTCTTGCGCCACTTCAATCATGCACATCGCTAGGGAAAACACGTCGCTCTCTTTCTGGGCATAGAACGCGAACCGCTCCGGTGCGAGCCAGTTGAAGCCCACAGGGAGACTTGTTCCGTCGGCGAGTCTGGTCATGGATTGGGAGCTGGCCTGGGCCTTGACGCGGCTAAAGCCAAAGTCGGACACCAACGCCTTGCCATCGTCTGCGATGAGAATGTTGCTGGCCTTCACGTCCCCGTGGATGATCCCTTTGCTATGCAGAAACGAAAGTCCCAGCGCCGCCTCATAGAACAACCACCACATGCGAGCCTTGTTAGCAGCCGATTTGGCCACATAGTCGGTCAAGTTGCCATTGGTCGAGGCGTCGTCACATACGATGAATGGGCGAGACGTGACATGGCATGCACCATACATTTTGATCACGTGCGGGTGGCGAAGGCTGAACCACATGTCGGCCTCTGGAAGGAATCGGAGTTGGACCTCAGCATCGAATCCTTTGCCGCCTGGAATGACCACGAGCTTGACGACGATTTTGACGCCTGCCCCCCATGTGCCGTGGTGGACAGTCCCGCATGAACCAAGCGCAAATGGGATCGCATCATACTTGATCTCTGTATCGGCAAGGAACCAGTCTGGAACTTTTGGCACGACCGCCTTGGACGTGCGCACAATGTTTGTGAGTGTTTTTCGAAGAATCTTTTGCATATCCGCCGATTGGTCCGAGACGTTTTTTTGAATCTTGTCGATTTCGTGCTTGAGAAGCATCATGGATTCCACTTGAAGCCGCGTGTCCCGCATTTCCTCCATCATGCGCACTTCATTCGCCATGATGACTTCCATGTTTCTCTGTTGTTGATTCATGGAGACTTCCCACGCTTGCCGCCACTCCATGATGACCCCCGCGGTCGCGAGTTCCAGCATTTGGAAAAGCGACTGGATATCATCTTGGATCGATGCAAGCGCCAGTTTGAATTTTTTGCCGTGAAGGATCCGATCAAAAGTTGACATTTCGCGATAGTCGCGAAGAAAGCGCCAGTAAGTCGCAAGCGCGGTCTTGAACTTGGGGATCGCATCGCTGGGCGGTAAGCGTCTTTTGTCCAGTTCTACAAGGATCGTCCTGAGACGGTCATGGAGTTCGAGACATGTCTCTTTGCCTTCTTTGACTTGGACGCAGAGCGCGTAGATGGTCTTCAACACGGCCAGCACAGGACCCGCACCAGGAATCACGATCTCGGCGACTGTTTGGATGGCTTCCATTGTGGTTTTGAAAAAATCAGCGACGCACTAACGTACGGGTGACGGGGGGGCGGTGGTGGTCGCTGGGTGCGCGGGAAGTGTGCTTTGTCGAAATGATCGGGTTGATGATTGGAATCGGAATCATTTTGCGAGCGTCCAGCGCATGAGCGAGAAAGTGGTACATTGTACCAGTTTGGTCGAAAGCTGATTTAATTTGACTGAACCCATCGCCACGATAGGTTTGCAAGCATTTGAACCCACCAGCGGCTGGGTTGGGCGGGGGTCCTTGGACTCCCTCTGTCCAACGGGACCGCAACTTGGACTCCACCTCCACGTTGGAGGTGGTGGAATTTACGCACGCCCACCACATCAGGATCCTTCTCCTTTTGTGCAAGGTGACCAGCTGAACATCAGCAGTGTCCATCTCTCTTGCTGAAAACTTTGATTTGACTGGCATGATTACTGCATTTCCAATAATGGAGAATTCTATCACTATAAAACACCCGAGATTGGGTGAGATGCACCTTGATCTGAATAATTTCGAACGTTTTTCTCCATATTTGGAAATTTACTCCATTACCGCCTTGGGAGCTTCTGCCAGAAGTGAGCGACGGCGGAGTCGCGACAGCAGCGACGTCCGGCCTCAGATCTCGATTCGCAGTCGAAGCAGCAGACTCTTCCCCTCACGAGGGCGTACAGCACGTTGCCCGCCCGCCTTCTTTCCTCATGGAGATTAACAATACCTCCGTGCGCGAGCTGGGCACGGTGCGTACCGCACTGGCGACCGCAAGAACATTAGCGGAAAAATCAGGCGATGCCGCCATTATGTTCAACCGTTTACTCGATCGCTTTGAAAAAGCGCGGGATGAGCTTCAAATCGCGTATACTGCAAACCCGACCGACCCACCGTGTACCACGGCGTTCATCGATTTGCTGTTGCGGCTCCATGGGCTTCTCACGCCGTACAGCAACCAAATTCTTGCTGGCCGTGTGGTGCAACACACGAGATTTTACGCCCAAGTTCAAGATATCCATGAAGAATTGACCCATGTCTTCCGCCCACTTGGCGTGGCAGTGGCGACGGTTGACCAGGAACACCGCTGGTCGGCCAAAGTGAAGGAAGACTACCGCTCATACAAAGCGACACTTGCCAAGCAAGTGGAAGATACCGAACTGCTCCAGGCATCTGTCCAAGACGAACGTGAATACCTGGAATCCTTCACGGTTCTCAAGTTTGCAAGTAACAGTTATGATGCCACCCAGTGGAATGAGCTTGCCAAGAAAATGCTGCCCCTCATCGTGGCACTGAATCCGAGAGCCGACTCGGCGCCACCTGAAGTGCCAAAATGGTTTATCCCATCAAGTGATGTACGGTACTACACAAACTCCTTTGCCAATGGGTCGTTTGGCTCGGTCCACCATGGTACGTGGGGGCCCGCAACTGATGTCGTTGTCAAGGTCTTGCTGGAAGTCTCCGGCCGCTTGGATATCAGCACACGCGAAGCGTTCATGGATGAAGCCAACTTGTGGTTCCAGTTCAGCCACCCAAACGTCGTGCGCATGTTTGGCGCGTGTCACTTGTCGTCGCCGCCGTTCATTGTGTGTGAAAACGCGACCAATGGGAACCTTTCCGAGTATCTTTGCCTGCAAAATAACAAAGCCGACTCCTTGTGGCGGTCGCTTTTCTGGGCGGCTCTTGGGCTGGATTATCTCCACAAGAAGAACGTCATCCACGGTGATCTCAAGCTCAACAATATCTTGGTCGGCAAAGACACGTACGCACGGGTCGCTGATTTTGGGCTCAGTCGCGTCAAGAATTCAAGCAAGAAAACCATGACCAAGCTCAAACACGGGCAACGCGTGGAAGGCGGTCTCCGCTGGCGAGCGCCCGAGTGCTTTTCGGTCACGCCGCAGCGTGAATCGGATGTGTTTGCCTTTGCGATGTGTATGTTTGAAGCCGTGGAAGGCGAGCCGCCGTTTGCACATATCATTGATGATGAGTCCGTCAAGAGCAACATTTTGCGAGGCCAACTGCCAGAGCAGCCAAAAGATATGCCAGATGAAATGTGGGCGTTGGTCGAGAAAATGACCACGATGGATCCCAAAGAGCGAGTGGATATGACGTACGTGGTGAAGGAACTCAAAGTGTGGGCCGATAAAGAAGAAACAATTGAGCGCGATTCGTATTTGGTTTGTGGCCACTGCTTCCACCGGTTGCCCACCAAGACGGCCATTTTTTGCGAATACTGTGGCAAAGTCGTGACCGACGAAGAGCGATTGCCTGCTGAAAATGAAGACTTGAAGATCTTGACCGAAGAGGAAGTGCCGCGCGTTGTCAAGTTGCTGACGCTTGGCACAAAGAAACAAAAAATGAACGCCACGGAGGCACTGAAAAAGTATGTGTTTGGCGAGCCGACCCACCAAATCCAAGTCAAAAATGCTGGTGCGATGTCGATTCTGTCCGATTTGCTCGTTGATGAGGACGAAGACATCCGCTTCAACGCGCTACTCGCGTTGGGAAGCGCGGTCGCCGTCCATGATATCACTCAAGACTCGGGCGAATTTGAAGGAGCGATCCCACGGATGGCAAATATGCTGGAAAACGACACACCCAAACTGAAGCCGAAGGCTGCCATGGCGTTGGGACTTATCGCCGATAACAACGACAAAAATATTGATATCATTAAACGAACGCGTGGCACGATTGCTTTGATCCGTGCCATGGAGGATTCACCGGACCCCAAGGACCGATCAGCCGCGGAAATGGCGCTCGAGTTTTTGGAACCAGAAGATGACACTGGGTTCGTCGCCGGACCGACCGCTGATTATGCGTAAACCACCACCCGTGGCAGCAAACACCAGTGTACAGACTCGATCGAGTGTGGACATTGTACCAAGAGTTGAAGTTGCCTTGGGAATGCTTTCAAAATTTAAAAAGAAATGATTAATCTATGGAATCAATTGTATTGGAGAGCTGTTGACGAGGTGAATGGCCATCAGCGGTTCACCATTGCCACAATATACAGTTTTCAGTCCTTGACAAAAGCCCGACAGGTCTGTGTCGAGAAATCATTACACTTTAGCACATGGATGCCTTCGCCAAAAGCTTATTTTTTATTGTTTTGAAGAAAAAACAAAAAAAATATAAATCCACCGAAAAAGACACAGTTACCGGTATTAATACCGGTATCTGAATACCGACCCCGATACCGATATCATACCGGTATTCTTCTGGATCCAGTGCAACGAATCTATTGTCATCAGTGAACTTGTAAAATGCTCAGTTCACCGTTTTTTTTACGGTTCCAGGTGTTTGTGATGCGCACCGGTTGTCCTGAGAAAGAGAGAGAGAGAGAGAGAAGAACACACCAGGTCAAAAATTTCAAACAGCAAAGAACCCAACATTCCATTTCTGACTGGTGTGTTGTCCCTTTACCAAAAGACAGCCACCAAAGAATCCAACGAAGTGACTGAGAGAGAAAGCCTCGGTATCTTCCTCCTCTTCCTTCCTTGGCTCGGCAGTCGACTTGGCTCTGTGTGTGAAAAGCGAACAACCACTGGCCCATCGCCACCAAGCGCATAGACACCCAATATGGCGCCTGCAGTGGGTGCGACGACAGAGGTTTCCACCGCGAAGGAAGCCGTTTTGTATCGCGCGACCAACAACCAGACAGACGATGCGCAACGCAGCGCGTCCCGCGTGCCGCCTCCACGGCCACCGCCGCCACCGCAAGTGAAGCGAGGCCCCGCGTCGACTACGAGCAGCTCAAATAGCTATGGGAAAAACACGCGACCATCGGGCTCCTCGGCTGGCAATGACGACGATGACGACGTGTACGAAGACAATATCGGGTTCACCAACTCGGCTTCCTCAGGACGTGCACTTTCGAGCAGCTTCAACGTTGAACAAATGATGATGAACAACAATGGACGCGATAGCCTGTTGGTGAGCAACAACAGCTTTGCGAATAGCAGCAGCGGCAGCGGTCTTTCCCTTTCCAATGGGCCACGGCAATCGGAATATGGCAGTGCGGTCATGCGCATGGATGACGGCTACCGCTCCTCAAGTGCGCGCGGAAGTCGCATGGGTGGCGGCGGCGCGAACGGCAGCAGCAACAGCAGCATGGCCCCCACAGCGGCCGCCGGGCTCGAAGGACTCACTCCGCTTCTTCAAGCCGCGCGTATCGGCGACTTGGTCTTGCTGAATTCGCTGATCATTCAGCCAGGCACCGATATCTTACGGCGTGATCCCGTGTACGGCCAGACCGCACTTCATTTTGCGATCCGTGGCGGCCACTTGCCCGTCGTGCAGGCCTTGCTCATGCCAGAGCTCGCCGGCTCGATCGTGAACGTTCCGGACAGCCGGCGCAACACGGCGCTCCACTTGGCGGCCGCCAAATCGCGTCGCATGGCCAAGATCCTCATCGATGCCGGCGCGGATGTGAATTTTGTCAACATGCGAAACCAGACCCCGCTGGGCGTCCACATTCTCACGGTGACCAAGGACGAACCCACGATGACCGAGATCTTGCTCCAAGCCCGTGCTAATGCGAACGCGCCCGTGGACAAATCCACCGCGCTCCATGTCGCACTGGACAAAGGATTGTACGAGATCGCACAGCGGCTTGTTCGCCATGGCGCACGGCTGGATATGAAAGACGAGCGTGGCAAGATGGTCTTTGACAAAGTGGATAACAACCTTTTAAAGCTATTGGTCAGCAATCTCACCCACGCGCCCGTGTGGATCCCAGACGAAGAAAAATCGGCTTGTATGGAGTGCAAGAAACAGTTCAGTGCGCTGGGCACGCGGCGCCACCATTGCCGGTTCTGTGGGCGGCTACTGTGTGCAAAATGTACGCCACACCATCTCAAGGGCACCCAAATCCCGTTCCGACAACGGCGCAAGAAAGACCGCAAAGATCCATCGAAAAACCAACGCGTTTGTACCATGTGCTACGAATGTAACACGGAAGGAACCAGCAAGGCTGCCACAGCAGCGGCTTCGCATTAATATGTGCGGGCCCATGGCCCTCCTTCCATTCTGATGCCAGCGAAATCCCGAGCACAGACCAAGATACACGAAGACTCTGGTCACGACAGCAGAGCTCCGTGACTTCGAAAATACAGAAGAATAGCACACACAGAGCACGTCGGTATGCTACATGTGTGCCAAACAACTGTACGGACAAAGCATACACGAGTTTCCCAGAGAACACGTGCAATTCAGTTTACCAGTCCACCCATGAAGGAAAACAAAAAATAGTAGAAAGAGGAAGCCGCGTAGTGTGAGGTTGATACTGTAATACGCGTTGATATATATATTCTGCAGTGCAAGTGCGTCATACCCAGTATTTCTGCTTGTGTATCACTCTTATAACCGTGGTTCCAATCTCCATCCGAGCACCGCCATCTTCACAGTCAGAGGCTGATACAGCGGGGGCGGTGCATTAGTTCGGGGGTTCTGGAGTGGGCTCTGCAGTGTGACAGTCTCTCACATCCACCACATCCGGACCCCACGTAACCACTCTCACTTTCATCATCAATGTGGTCATCCACAATGCATGAGGAGAGCAGACCCACCACGTAGAGAACAGATGCAAAAAGAAAGAAAACCCCACAACAAAAAGAAAAAAAGGGAATATTGATTTTTGGTTTTTTTGTCACACTCTTTTGAACGAATATGGGGGGAGGAGCACGCTTAGAACTTGTCGATCGTGGCCATGTGGAGCACCAAGTCCACGAGGCGGTTCGAGTAGCCCCACTCGTTATCGTACCACGACACAAGCTTGACAAAGTTGTCGTTGAGCGAGATACCGGCGTTGGCATCAAAGATGCTCGAGCGGGCATCACCCAAGAAGTCGTTCGAGACGACTTCGTCCTCCGTGTAGCCCAAGATGCCCTTGAGCTCGTTCTCGGACGCCTTCTTGATGGCGGCCTTGATCTGCTCGTACGTGGCTGGCTTCTCAATGCGGACCGTAAGATCCACGACCGACACATCTGGCGTTGGCACACGGAACGCCATACCGGTCAACTTGCCGTTCAGCTCTGGCAAGACCTTGCCGACGGCCTTGGCGGCACCGGTCGAGGCTGGGATAATGTTCTGGCCAGCGCCACGGCCAGCGCGCCAGTCCTTACCACCACGGGATGGGCCATCCACAGTCAATTGGGTCGCGGTTGTGGCGTGGACCGTGGTCATGAGGCCTTCAACGATCGTGAAGTTGTCGTTGATGACCTTGGCCAATGGCGCCAAGCAGTTGGTCGTGCACGACGCGTTCGACACCACGTGGGCCGAGCCATCGTACTTGGTGTGGTTCACGCCCATGACGTACATTGGTGTGGCATCCTTTGGTGGCGCCGAGATGATGACCTTCTTGGCACCGCCAGCGATGTGGGCATTCGCCGTCTCGGTCGTGGTGAACACACCGGTGGATTCGCACACGTAGTCGGCACCGGCCTTTCCCCATGGGATATCGGCTGGGTTACGCGCCGAGAAAATGTGGATGGTCTTGCCATCGACGATGAGGTTACCGTCCTTGGTTTCAACCGTACCCTTGAAGCGACCGTGGGTCGAGTCGTACTTGAACAAGTACACCAAGTAGTCCAAGTCCATGAAGGGGTCGTTGATGGCCACGACGTTGGTCTTTGGGTTGGCGATCGCGGCACGCACGACGAGGCGGCCAATGCGACCGAAGCCGTTGATACCGATGTTGATTTGGTCCGCCATTATTGTTGGAGAGACGAGAGGGGGGAGATGTGGAGATCGTTGCTTGCGAGGATGCAAATTGGATTGTGCGGATCCCAATGCTTTGCCCAAAGATGCCCAAAGATGCCAAAACAGGAAAAAAAAATAAAGATTGCCCCCTTGGTGTGGAAGTGGATTCCATGATTCCACCTCGAATGCGAGGTTTTAATATCTGAAAAAACCTTGCGATTGTGTGTGTTGGGCTCACTTTACAGAGAAACGCGTGAAAAAGATTCTTTGAAAAGTCCCTCTTGTCGAAGTCGAAGTGGCTCCAACAAAGTCGGCAAAAAAGATGAAGGAAGATGAAGGATGCGTTCACCAAACCATGCAGCAGAAAAACTACATGTTCAAAGGGTACGAAGACAAGACTCATGCGCAGTCGAAGCAGAAATGCAGCTCTTGCAAACGGCACCGGCACCACCAAGGCCAGCCTCGTTGGGATCCTTGGTGCCCTTGCCGTGTTGGCTTGAATAAAACCTCAGGTAGCTTGTTGAACTGCCCTGCCAAGCTGTGACAGAGCCAACGTGGCCGACCCAAGTAAAAAGTGAGATCTGTTCGTGATTTTATCCAATCAAATGGCTTAATTTTGTAATTACGACCACTTTTTACGAACTTGGTGACGTCAATGACGTCAGAGACGCCACACCAAGCAGAAAAAACGTGGTGATACGCATCTCGTTTCTGTGTGACTGTGACAATGCGCAGCGCAACTCGTGTTGATGGCAAAGACAAGCAACAGAACTTGTGATGAGCAAACGTCAGCAGGATTCATTGGCACAGTCAGCCAGTTTGACCTCCTTGTCCCAACGAGTTCTGGCAGGTTGCATTGATCTGGTGCACACAGCCCAGTGACTGATCAACGGCGTCGCGACGTGAATGGTAATGAGAATGATCTGCTCGAGTCGTCGCTCCTGTCGATGTGGACCAAGAACAACATCACGAGGATACCCAAGGGCAATGGACTCCATGAGCGTGAGCAACAAATGTCGACTCATATACGCTGGTGATGATGTGGCATTATCGATGGTTATGCGTCTGTTACTGAATTTGTTGGTGTATTCTCATCACAGTTGTCATGAAGGCGACAGCTGAAGGTGCGCTGGTGCAAAAGTTTGGATCGGCAATGCAACGCGTTCCTGAAAGATCCAACCAAACCGGGTCGATTGCAAGAGATAATTATGCGACTCTTTGTGCTCCAAGAAGGGAACGGTGGGGGGAGAGGTCACGCCGTTTGCTGCATGCCTTGGCTGTAATTATGCACGTGATTCTTGTTCACTTCGCTGAATGCTCGCCATCCCACCGCGTGATCGGTGGCATCAATGAACGGATCACAATTGGTCAGTCGTCGCGTTTTGGCTTGCTGTGCTTATGGACAGACTGGCAATTGGCAGCGCTAAACTGGAAAGGTACGGCGGTGAAATCGACAAGTGAGTCCATGTACGAAACAGAATCTTTCCGTGTGCCTTCAATTTGGATTGCGCTTGCTTCGATGATACTGTTAGTCCAACAGGTACTGTATGCGAGATTGTACGGATTGTGTTCTGCCCTGGCCACACGATAAAAATTTGCGTGAGACCAATACCTTTGCCATTTGCTTGATCTTCGCATTCAAATGCTCATGTTGCGACTCTCATGTCAAAGGGCCATTTGAAATGGCTACATCAGCCACCTCACCACACCGGTATATACCGGTATGCTTGAGACCAAATATACCGGTACGCCCTCATCGTCATACCGGTATATCGGTATCTTTTGGTACCTCCAAAATCCACTATGCGTTTATGGATACAAAACGGTACTGTCGTTTCTTGGGCCTCCTTGGTTTTTCTGGACGAACACTGATCAAAAAAGCACCAGCAAGTCGCCACGTGACCGCAAAGATGGCAACGCGCAAGGGACGAGTAAAGGAGAATGTCGCGGGCGAGCGTTACGATACGAACGCTATATCTGTACCAGGAGTGCAGACACGCAGCAATGCCGGTCGCCGGCCTCTGCCCAACATGGGTGATCTCATGGGCGGTATGGGCGGAGGTGGCATGCCAGATATGAGCCAAATGATGAGTGCGCTTGGCGGCATGGGCGGAGGCGGCGGCGGCATGCCCGATATGAGCAAGATGCTCGGTGCTCTTGGTGGTATGGGTGGCGGCGGAGGCGGCGGCATGCCGGACATGGGCCAGATGATGGAGATGATGCAGAAGATGGGCATGGGCGGTGGCGGGATGCCAGGCATGGGTGGCATGCCCGGTATGCCAGGGATGCCAGGTATGCCTCCTGGAATGCCAGGAATGGGTGGTATGCCAGGTATGCCACCTGGAATGATGCCGCCCATGATGCCGATGCTGCCAAAGGCCATCTCGTATGGACTTCCAGAAGGCGCCGCGACCGACAAGTTTTTCACGTTTTATCCAAACTACATCAACTCGAAAAAGACCGTGCAAGAAGGCCGCCGCATCACCAAGGAGGCTGCTTGTGAAGATCCGGCCGCTGTGGACATGTCGGACGTGTGTCGGCACTTCAAGCTGCCCCATGTGCTCGAGGTTTGTTATGTCACGTTGAATCGTTCCTATTTTTCCCATACTGACGCGTCGTTTGTGTGTGAGTAGCCGAACAAGAAATATGCTCGTGATTGGGTGGTCCCAGGCCGTGTGCGGGTGCGACTGATCAAGGCGGATGGCTCGTTCGAGAACCCCGAGATCAAGACACGTGAGTCGCTGCTTGCTGCTGTTTCTCCCCCATTGGACTGTAGGATGTTTGCCACTCACAAACAAATATCTGTGTATTACAGGCAAAGAACTCATGGTAAAGATGGCGGAGCTCATCCCCAACTTGCAATCCCGAAAAGATCGTCTTGAAAAAGAGGCAGCCGAAGCCGCGGCAATTGCAGCAAGCGCATCGGCAACGGGTGCCGCGGCGCCGTCAGCGTCGTCTGGAAGCAACAAGAAGAAGGGGAAAAAGAAAGGAAAAAGATAAATGGAGCCGGAGCTAATGAGCTGGCGAGCTAGTGAGCGCACTCCTTCGCTAAGTGTTTTGGGTGCTAGTCCCCGCAACGAGAACCAGTATATGAATGAAATGGCAGAACCAGGAGGGATACATCGATATTGGACCGTGTCTTTTTATGCCCCCCTTTGTTGAGTGCTTTATTTTTTTGTCTCTCTTCACTGTGGTGGCCCACGGCGCACGGGTCCACGGCCCCGGCCTCGTCCAGGGGCCGCTGGTCGCGAGAATTCGCGCGCCTTGGCTGCGTCATCGTCGATTTTTGGCGGTGCCAACTCGGCGCGGATATCATCCGTCGCCGTCGCAGGGTTGTTGATCTCGATGGCCTTGTCAAACGAAATGCCAAGCTCGGTCGTGGTCGCGAGGATGGTCGCCTTGGCGGTCGAGTACACCATCTTGAGTCGCACAGGCGCTTCCTCGGGGCAAACGTACAGAAACACTGGCAAACGCGCAAGAGTCAGCCCATCAGATCCATAACAAGAGTGTGTTGTTGTTGTTTTTTGGCCAGGTAGCGTTGTGCGTACATAGTGAGGCAGTAGCGCCTGTCGAGGCCGCCGCCGCCAGCAGCGTCGCACGGTATCGGTACGCGATAAAGCTGGGCTCTTTCTGGTCAAGCACACTTTGGACATCGCTGAGCTCCACCGACTCGAGGCTCTTGACGACCTCCACGCTTTCATCGACTATGTTGAGTTTCTATTCATCATCATCAGTTGCCCTGTTAGAGTGTTGCTGGAGCCAACCACAACAAGCGATATATAATAGAAGTAGTACCATCGCGATCCAGTCGAATTTGCCATCTTTCAGCAGCGTGAGTTTATCCAGCACATTCTGGGAGATCCCAAACGGGATCACACCCATCGCAGTGGAGCGCACGTTTGTATCACGCTCTAAGAGCGCCGTCTCCTTGAGCAATTTTTCCGTTTCCGACAACGGCGCGTCGGCCGCTTGCCGCTTCTTCGCATTCTGGAAGTTTTCCAGCGTCACTTCGCTCTATCAGAAGCAAAGCAAAGCCAATCCAGTAAGTCAGTAGATCCACTCGCATTCGACAACGCCATGATTTTTGTTTGCTTTGCCCTCTTCTCCTCAAACGCACCAGTTCCGTGGCGTGGAATTCACCGACAAAGTAGTTCATGCCGAGTTGTTTCTTGAGCGATTCCCGCGACGACGAATACAGCATCTTGTCGCGCACGCTCACGCCTTCCGGTACAAACGCCAGGAGCACCCAACGCAGCGCCGGCACGTTCACATCCAAGCAGAATAACACAAACGCAGCTTCCTGTGCGACCACGATTTGCTGGGCGACAAGTGACTCGCAGTCACGGCGCGATTCAAATGTCGCGGCGCCAGAGGCTGCAAGGATAAAGTCTTCTCCCACAATGGAGATCTTGACAAAGCGCACTTTGCCATTCTGGGCTTCCGCAAACGCACGCTCCAGCTCTGCCGATAAATGCAATTGCGCCTTGGCCATGTTGAAATCCTCTCTTCAAAATGGGAGCAAAGACACATCACAGCGAAATGTCACTACAATATTAGATACTACTACCTCCGTTCTGAAAAAAAGCACTTTTCTGAAATTTTTTGCCAGCCCTTCGCCTTGTCAATTTCAAAAAAAGTTAGTTGATCAGAGGTGCTCTCCAGGCACACACAATCGACCACTTTAACCAAAAATCTGCACGCGAATATCTCTATCAGGGTCAAATGCTACCACTTGTATGTCTGTTCCTACTGTTTGCGGCAAACTGCTTGCACGTAGCTCAGTGAGCGAGTCCATTGCGTCCTTGTGCACTTGAGGATCACACGGCAGACATGGAGGTAAAGCGCTTGTTGGGCTTCCTTTTGCAGGCCTCGCCACATCAAATCGGCATCGACCATGTACTGGCGGTTCATGGACGTGTCGGTCGTCGCCGGAAGCACAACGACAACGGTCGCACGCTCTGGGAGAGAGTCGCTGTTATATATATATTCAATAGATAGAGTAGGAACCGAGAGTGTTAGTATTTGAGAAACAGTACAGCATCCATAGTCGAGCAAAGAGAACGAAAGAAGAAGGTTTAGTGACATATTCGAAATATTCCGTTTCATAATTTCAAATTTCGGAAAACACACCAGGCCACTGCTACAGAACACGTAGTTCTTCTCTTTTGTTTTCAGACAAGAACCTCCTCGTTAAAACCAGATGCATCCGAGTCCGTCGGTGGCTTGGGCACGATCGGAGCCAGCATCATCTGATACGGCGCCGGCTCGATCTCGTGAATCCTCGCCGCTTTTGGTTTGGTCTTGGAGCCAACCGGTCGACCTGGCTTCTTCTTTTCGCCACCAGGAGTTGACGTTGAAGATAGTCCATCCTTTGGTCGGTTCTTGGAGCCTACTGGACGGCCGCGTCTCTTTTTCTCGACTGTGGCCGTCGCCGTCACCGGATCCAGAGGATACAATGGGAGCGAGGCGTGAGAAACTGGGGCCACAGCAGCAACTGGAGCCAAAGAGAGCGGAGCCGGGGCGATTGTTTGAGGCGCTGTACGCTGGGGCGGTATGGCAGGCATCGAGGACCCGGCATACATCTGATTGAGGTTGATCGCTCCCAGATTGGCCATTGGAAGGACTGGTTTTTCCACTTCTTCTTCAGGAGGCGCGATCTCGGTGGAATCACCCTTCATCAAGCCATCCATTCTTTCCTCCACTGGCAAGGAAAGATCTTTCTGTGGGCATCATATCAATGTTCAATCAGCAAGAGGAAGCCAACACACAGACACGGCTGATAGCCACCGACTCACTTGCGCCCACTCGATTGCCGTGGCGAGTTGCTTACGACGCATCGCGGCTGTGATTTTTGGGTGGCCACTGCGATAGTTGCGCTTGGTATCGTCCCAGGGTTCGACATCTTCAAAAAGTACCGGCGCGCTAAGGCAGACAGAATGGGCAACTTAGCCATATGCACACATACACACACACAAACCCCCGATCAGAATGGCTGTGGTTTTACGTACACATTCCTAGGGAAGTAAAAGCACACCAAGAATTTGGTATCGAGCTCCTCAAGTGCGCTCGCTTGAAGCTTTGGGTCGGTCAAGCGGCGCGGGTCCAAGATCATCGCCGGCCAGTACGGATACGTACGCATCTTGGCCCATACAATCGAGCCAAACCTAAATATTGCCATTGATAGCCATTCGTCTCTTGTCCATTTTCAATGGAACGTAACGTACTTGTCCTTGATGTGGTCGGGGAGAGCATCGACGCGCTTGTCCAGCTCGGTCTTCGGACTGGGCTCGACTACCGGTACACAACACCCACACACTGTTATCATCACATGCTGCCTTCTTTGGACATCACCGTAAACTCCTTTCACCTGCAACGGCGGCGGCTTTGCGCTTGTATCCGCGCTTCTTCGGGACCTCTTCCGATGGTGATGGACCTTCTGTGACCGTAGACGCCCCCGACTCGGAATCGTGGCGAGCATCAAACGTGACGATACCAGTGCCTTCTACCTTGAAGCCATCACCGATGATGGAGATCTTTACCGTGCGGGAGTTTCCGGTTGTGCTCCGCGCCCCCGCGAAGGAGCGTTCGAGCTCGGAGAGATTCACCCACATTGTGAATTTTCTGGTCTGCCTCAAAATTTGTGGGCGGCATTTTGTTTTTGATGGTTTAGTGACAATATTCATTTTAGTGACATGTAATATTCGGCTAATTCCGAATTGAAAAATTATTGCCATTTCCAAATAAAATAATTTCACCGACGTTGTCATGGAAAATAAATATATTCACCAAATATATTTTCCGTCTCCCTTTTTCAGTCTCAAATCCCCACAAAAATCGCTTATGCTTCCTTCAAGATCTGTTCCCACACATAACAAGTTGAAAAAATCCACGTCAGTACGCCCCATAACAGGCGAGCCATCGATGATATGCAGTAATACAATGCGAGTAAGCCAGTTCCAGCGGATGGAGCGAGCCATTCTGGAGCCGTTCGCGCACTTTGGCGTTCTTCTTTAATCCAACCGTAATGGAGCGTGCACACGTACGATACTCTTCTCTGCCGCCATTTTTTTTTTTTTTGACAAGCTTCGCTTCAGTGACATGCGATTATGGGAAAATACAATATATTCACCAAATATATTTTCTTTTGTTCTCAAACCCACATGAAACCAAACCACACGACGTCCTCCCCTTATGCTTCCTTCAAGATCTGCTCACACAACACAACACAAGTCAGTACGCCATAACAGGCCAGCCAGCGGTCGCATTCAGTAATACAATGCAATAGGGTGCGGATGCCATACTTCTTCATGGGAGTAGGCAAGTTCAAGCGCATGGAGCGAGCCATTCTGGAGCCGTTCGCGCACTTTGGCGTTCTTCTTTAATCCAAACGTGATGGAGCGTGCACACGTACGGTACTCTTCGTTGCTTTCGTTAAATCGATCAAACACTTGTTCCTGCAACAATATATTTTGAAAAAATACGAGCATTAGACAACACATCCCTTTCCACACACCGAAGATAAAATCCCAGGAAAAATATTAAAAAATAGTTCGATGACCAACCTCCACTTCCCGCGCGATTTGTGCGCTTTTCTCCCCGATCGGAGCCAACGCTTTCTTGAGCATGTCGATACACGTCATACGCCCTTTGTCACCCGTTGGGTCAGCCTTTGGCACAGCTGGTGGCGCGTCAGTTTTCACCGGAGACACTGGCTTCGCCGGGGCGGACGACTTGACAGGAGACGCTGGCTTCGCTGGCTCTTGTTTGGTGACCTCCGGGGCCACTGATGGTTTCTCAGCGATGACAGGTGCCGGTTCAGCGGCTGGCTCTTTCTTCACGTCAGGCTGTGATTCCTTCGGCGTGGCCTCCTCAGTGGCCTCCTCCTTCTCGACCGGTTCGTCACTCGTCGCTTCAACCACACTGGCTGGCTCGGGTTCCGTTTTTGGCGTGGTAGCAGCGTCCTCACTGGACTCCTCCGTCTTCTGCTTCTTCGCTGGCTTTTCCTCCGCGTCTGCCTCTGCCTTGGTCCTCTTGGTCGCAGTCGCGGCAGCAGCAGGCGGCACCGCAGCAGGAGACATATCATCGTTCAGTACTTTCATCAAATGCTTGCGCACAGCAC
Source organism: Pythium monospermum (assembly GCA_023336165.1). Taxonomy (NCBI): domain Eukaryota; phylum Oomycota; class Peronosporomycetes; order Pythiales; family Pythiaceae; genus Pythium; species Pythium monospermum. Next base: position 85,569 of record JAADWJ010000009.1, read on the forward strand.
TCGCAGTCGTCGCGACCGTTGGGTTGGAACTCTTCCGCAAGGCCGCAATGACCGCTGCGACACCCGACCGCTCGGCATCCGATCGGAAAACCATTTTTTCTTCAAACAGACCCGCCAGCATTTGGATCAACTCGTCATTGTTCTTGGACGATTCGTTTGCATGGAGCCGCGTCATCTTGCTTGCAAATTGCGCGAGGTTGCCCACTTTGTAGTCCCCTTTGTCCTTTGGCTTTTCGCGCGCACCAATTTTCTTTCGTGCGGCTTCCTCGGTGGCTTCACGGATATCGGCCGACTTGACCGACTTGCGTGGCACGACCAGTTCAATTTCTTTCTTGCGCTTCGAGTCCAACTCGGTCTTGGACGAAGCATCACCACCAGTACTCTTGCCGGTCTTGGCGACTGCCTTTTTGGACGCGGCGGCGGCTGACTTGTCATCACCAGCGACGGCCTTTTTCTTGGATGGAGTCTTTCGGCTGGCGACTTTGGCCTCAATTTTTTCCTTACTCAAAGCTGGTGCAGCAGCATCGTCAGCGTATTCCTCTGGTGTTTCTGGAGTCGTGGCCTGGGTCGCCATTCTCTCAGGCTCCTCTTCCGTCTCCTCATCATCTTGAATGACAGCAACTTCTTTCTTTTTCCGTCCGCGCTTGCCCTTGACTGGAGCTGGGGTCGCCGCTGCTGCTCCATCGGCCTTTGGTTTGTTTTTCGACCCAACGGGGCGGCCTAGCTTCCGCTTCGGGCCATCTGCCTGCTTCGGAGCAACTGGTCGCTTTGGCTCACTGGCTGCCGCTTCCTCTGCCTGTTTTGGAGGTGCAACTTCTTTGACAACGATCTTCATGATGCCATTCATTCGCTCTTCGATCGGCAGCGAGATTTCTTTCTACTCAAAGAGAGCACACGAAAAAGAGAGAGGGAGAGAGATCAGATCATGCTCAGGGCGGGATCAATACACATACACTCCACACAAGACAACAGACAAAAGACTCACATCGGCCAGTTCAATCGCCGTCATCAGATCTCTGCGACGCTTTGGCGCTTTCGCATCCTTCGTTGGGAACCCATCTCGGTAGTCTTGCTTGGTATCGTCCCACGGTTCAATGTTTTTGAACAGGATAAACGACCTGCAACAGCAAAAAACAGGAGTGAGCAAGTAAAACCTCGAGTAGCGAGCGAAGAACGGCCTTGCAACTTGCATACGTACAGATTATTGGCGTGGTAGAAGCGCACAAGATATTTTGTATCGATTTCCTTCAAGGCCGAGGCCTGGAGACGTGGGTCATTCACCCGCCGCGGGTCTAAGATCATGGCTGGCCAGTACGGGTAGCTGACCATTTTGGCCCACACAATGGAGCCGTACCTACCACGATAACGACACGAAACAAACGGTTAGGTATTTAAATCGGATTAATCACGTCTCTTTTCAAAGAACGTTGATACGTACTTGGCCGTGACCTCTTCAGGAAGCGCCTCCACACGCTTGGTCAGCTCCACCTCAGTCTCATCTTCCGTCTCTGACTCGCTCTGGACTGCACAAGCACACATACATACCCACCCAACACAGACATGTGAGCCCATTGCGTATTGTCTATCGCTGGATAATGCTGGAGAACCTACCAATCTTCCTCGGCCGTCCGAGTTTCTTCTTTCCCTTCTCAGGGGTACCAGCAGGAACCGCTTTCTTTTTCTTCGCTGGCGGTTTCTTCTCCTTTTCCGCCACTACTTCCGTATCTGCAATCGCAGCAGCGGGGGTTGCATTCTCTCCAGGGGCGCTTTCATCATCTGTCGGTGGCGCCACTTTGTCGTCCACAACGCTGACTTTGCGCTTGCGGCCACGCTTCTTTGGGGCGTCAGCTACAACACCTGTTGCGGCCTCTTCGGCACCATTTGGCGTCGCGACCTCGGCGGTCGCTTCAACAGAGACCGTGGTTTCCTCAACTGGTGGTTCTTGTGGCGGTGCGGCTTCTTCCGCCACCACAGCAACTGGCTTAACGTCCGCGTCGCTCGTGCTCATCGTGAACTTTCTTCCAAACAGCTCGCTCGATCCACCTTTCCCTCACAAGAGTGGCGACAGGTCGTGGGTTCTTGTTTCTTTGGTGAGCCCGCATGGGTGGGTTTGTAGAAAACGGGTTTGCCGGAAACCCATTTGGGTTTGAAAAACAAAAAAATAGACAACTATTTTGAATAAATATATTTCGAATGAATAGTTTGCAGTCTGGGGAGCTTATCGAAATGGTGCTTGTTGTCTGTACTGGAACAAAACTTTGGTGATGTTGTTGACCGACGGCACAAGAACGTCGGCTTCGCCAGCGAGCTCATCAAGGCTCAAAGCACCGCCTAGCACCCCAATAGAGAGCGCACAGCCAGCATTCCGTCCAAGGATCATGTCGTCGGGGGTGTCGCCGACCTGCACAATTAGAAAACAAAATGTGAGCCGGCACGCCCGAGCAAGGGACCAATTATATCAGGGTCTGAGCTTCGTGTTACCATGATCGTGTTGCCTGGGGTCACGCCCACTTGGCTACAAATACTCCAAATCCGCTCCGGTCGACTGGGAAGCCCATCGTCCCCACAGCTGACGTGGTCGACCAGCTTTTCTATGCCCAGGTGGCTCAGTGTCTTCATGGTGGCAGCTCGTCGGTCGCTTGTACAAATGGCAATCTTGACACCCAGCGAGCTGACCGATTGGAAAAGCTGCTTGAGATCTTCTCGCGGTCGATACGTCGCGGCTTCGCTGGGTAAACTCCAATGCTGATGGATCAGCTGCACAGCTTCTTCATGGGCTAGCCCCTGTCCAACCAGCAAATTCACTGCGATTTTCGGTCCGAGTTCATGCTTGGGCGCGTATTGAAAATGCTGCCTTTCTTGATCGCACGCGCTTGCCAGTTGTACCCAAGTGCGTCAAAAAAGAGCTCTCGAATCGGTCGTCCCAGTGCTGCTTCAAGCCGCCACGCTTGCGACTCGATCCAGCCGATCCAAGTGGTCTGGAAATCTAGCAAAGTGCCATCTTTGTTCCACACGACAAGCGATGGATTGGACCGACCCAGTTCTGGAGCAGCAGAAGCAGTCGTTCCAGATGTGCTGTTGTCCAGTTGCCATGGCCATGCTGACGGTGTAGCGGCTGGCTTCTCCACTCTTGCATGATTTGAAGAGACCGCGTGAGAAGGAGGTGTACCCCCGGACGCACGCGTTTTCCGTCGAGTCAGTGGTATGTTGACTGCAGCCACTGGCAGTCCTGAGGACTTGACAGGCGTGTCACTGCTACTCGGTGATGGCTCCGTTTTGGTCCTCTTCTGACGTTTTGCCCCGATTGCTTCCATAAATTCCGTCAGCCCACGAGACTGGCGTCGCGGCAGCGGGTGACCAACCGTTTTTCTTGTGGCAGAAGTGATTGGAGATGGATTCTCTGCAGGCTTTTGAGTCGTGGTCGTCTTGTTGTTGTGATGTGGACTTTGATCTTCTGCTGGTGGGATCCGTTGTCGTTTGCTGGTCAAGGGGCGAACGCCCCCGACGGACAATGAGCTTGAACATGGCTTTTTCCCTGGAGGCTTTCCATGAGTGCGACTGCCATGTCCTGCTCTCTCATCTGGACGCGTTGTTGCCCCCATCGTGCGACGATGCAAATGCTCCCGCATTTTGGCTCGCGCGCTGTCATCGTCAGCGTGGCCAAATACCGTTTCAATGTCCACGGCGATGAAAGATCGACCATTGTCGGTTGGGTTGTGGACACTCCGAGATCCACCGATCGGGAGTGGCGATTCCTCTGGAGAATGGTCTGGCTCCATCGTTCCATCGGATCCATCATCTGTCACTGTGAAGTCGCGAGCAATGGGAGTCTCAGTGGTCGGAATGTGTGATTTCTCTGGAGAGTGTCCTGGTTCGATCGCAAGATGCTCCGACTCGACTCCAGCATCCACCACTGGAGTAACCACAGTTCCATGGCGATCGCTCTCCGGTTCCTTGGAAGAGACGGCCACAGTCTCAGCTGTGGGAGATTCAACCGGGACTGGTGGCTTTCGAACTTGGGGCCACTGCAATCCAACCAGCACAAAAGCACATGCGATGTCAACATTTTCATGCCCCAGCATAATTGACATTGGACCCACGTACCGATTCAAGCGTGCAGTTTGACAGATGGATTTGCACGGTCTCCACGAGCTCTACCCAGTGAGCGTTGGTGGTGCTGCTGCTGCAGCAGTTCACAGAAAATTTGTTCGATCAATTCGATCACGTGCGCCTTGTCCAAATCGGCACGCAAGAACGCTTTCTGGAAAGAGAGACAATGCCCCGTGAGTTTCTCCGCTTTGTATCGCCATGGGTTACGACTCAAAGCTGTCGCCCTGCCTCATCCAGCAGTTGGCTCAATAAAATCACCACTTTCCAGTTATTTTCCTCGTCATCCATCAACTCACGGAGCCTCGCCCTATACGCATCCAATCGACCAAGTTTGTAGCGCGTTTTTGCAGGTGCCGTTGGACTTGTTACTGCTGTTGCTGTTGGCGTTGCTGTTGGTGTCGGTGGTGGAGGCAACGGGGCTCGATCGCTCGTCACCGTTGCAGAACTGGCGTGGCTTTGTTCTGAAGTGAAGTCTCCGCGCGCTGGAAGCAGTTTGCTGCGTTTGTGCAATGGGGTCTGCTGTACCAGAAGCCGTATCATCATGTAAAAGTGGGGTTCGATCGAGCCGCGATGGGACCACCAAGTCTTGCAAACGCAGCCATGGTATGTTCTGCGCAACGAACGATGCTCTGGTGCCTGTTGAAGGGGTATTGTGGCCGCTCTCCGGCGACGTTTGCCGATGTTCGAGCGACTGCGAGCTCTTCGCCTTACGCTCTAGATATCGCGCAAGGTCTTCATCGGATCTGTGCTCAGTTGCCATGACTACTACGGCAGGTGGCTCGGTACACACAGAGTGCGTTGTCGTTGACTTGGTGTCGAATTTTCGGCGATTGATTGATGTGCTGAACGGCTATTGCAGTCGGTTACTCTGTAACCATGTACCCATCTGAACCTACCACAATACAAGACCTCCCAATATGTATCTTATTTCAATAAAACCTCGTCACCATGCAATTGAGGTGCAAATGTTTTTTGGGAACTGGTGGATGGCAAGGGCAAGCTCTTGGCGTCAAAAAGCGCCCGAGATTGACAGTGGGGGCTCACAATTCATCGCTCGTCGGAACAGAAAGAATTTCAAGCAACCATGGCTCAACGTGAGGAGGATATTAAGATGATGCTGGCGGCGCAGGTCCACATTGGTACCCGCAATGCGGATGCCAAGATGGGCGAGTACATCTGGCGTCGCCGTAACGATGGTATCCATATCATCAACATCGGCAAGACCTGGGAGAAGCTCATGCTCGCCGCGCGTGTCATCGTCGCGATCGAGAACCCAGCGGATGTCATCGCGATCAGCGCTCGTCCATACGGCCAGCGCGCTGTGTTCAAGTTTGCCCAGTACACGGGTGCCTCGTACATTGCCGGCCGTTTCACGCCTGGTACGTTCACGAACCAGATCACCAAGCAGTTCAAGGAGCCACGTCTCTTGATCATCACGGACCCACGTACCGACTCGCAGCCAGTGCGTGAATCGGCGCAGGTCAACGTGCCAGTGATTGCGTTCTGTGACTCGGACTCGCCACTCCAGTACGTCGATGTCGCGATCCCATCGAACAACAAGGGCAAGCTCTCGATCGGTCTGCTTTACTGGCTCCTTGCCCGTGAAGTGCTTCGTCTTCGTGGCACCATCTCGCGCTCGCTTCCATGGGACGTCGCCGTCGATCTCTTCCTGTACCGTGACATTGAGGAGCTCAAGAAGGCTGAGGAAGCTCAGGCCGGCGCCGCCGAAGAGGCTGTTGCCCGTGCCGGCTGGGGTGAGGCTGAGGCCGCCCCTGTCGAGCCAGTGTACACCCCTGAGGTCGCTGCTGAGTGGACCGCCACTACCACGACCGCCGAGTGGACTGGTGAGGCCGCCCAGGGTAACTGGGATGCCCCAGCGCCTGCTACGGCCGGCTGGGACTAAATGTCTTGACCCCATGGTTTTCTTCCTTTCGTTCCATTCTCTATTGGAGAATGTTTTGATGAAGATGGACAGTGTGGTGTGTTGCAGCGTTCGGTTGGTTTGCATGGAATAGACGACGGTGTTAAGCGATGGCACCTGGTTAATGCGACACAATACAATCGATTCGTTTGCATGTTGCCAATATTTGATTTCTCTTACCGAACCATTATCGCCACGTATGTCCAGCACAGCTTTGATCTGATAGCAGGGGCAGGTCTGTCAAGAACGTTCAGAATTTATCCACGAGATCCTCGGTGACTTTGCTTCTCTCGCAAGGCAGATGCTATGGGCAGTGGCGACGCAGTTTTTTTTTTTTTGCCCGTTCAGTACAGTGCCGCCTTTACCGTAACCCACTCGTCAGCCAGTTCCGCATGCATCGGCCATTGTACACATGTCCGCATGTTGCTACCGGCACGACCACCGAGTTGCTTCACCCAATGCAATGCAGCAATTTCCAACGGAGGCTTCCAGTCTTGGATGGTGGGTCCGAGGGATCCTAAGGCGAAGTCCGCCATAACATTGTGTGGTCGGCTCCGTGAGTTGAACTGGGATTTGGTCGGCCCTCCTTCTACCGATAGCAGGCGCATGAAGGTCTCGTCCAAGGCAACTATTCGAACTGGAAATTATGTTGCTGTTTAAACGTCCCAGGGGATGCCTTCATGCCCGTGGATTTGTCGACTCGAGGTTCCCCATGGACTCCATCCTGATCTTCAGCCTTGCACATAAATAGGCAATCCCACATTAGCGCAACATAAATCGAACCCCTATGGCAGGATCGGATTGGCTGGAAACCGAGTCTCATCATTGCATGACATGATGATGGTTCACGGACGTCTCGTCCTCACCGAAACATCGCCGAACAGCCCATAGCATCTTACCAAGCGTGACAAACAAAACGTGGGAGGAAGGACAAGATCAGCTGTGTGGAAGGTCACGCGTTAACAAGCAGAAGACCCGAGTTTTCTTTTCCTTTCGTTGGCAACCACAGCACGCTTCTGTACAGTAGATCAGTATAGTGTCCGCTCAGCGCCACGCACACATATGCCACACGAAACCAGAGAAGGGTCGCATACGTGGCGGGACTTGTTGTCGGATGAGAATAACGTACACCACCACAAGAGCGATACCGGTACAGAAGAAAGCGACGACGCTGCTTCAAGCGAGGCGGTCCCAGTCGATAAACCAACAACGACCAAGCCAAAGCAAGCCAAGAGCGCCAAGCATGAGATTCTTGGCTTGCGCGAAGAGGTTCGCGATATGAGCGAATTGCTGTCGCGTCTGAAACGCAAGCGAGACGATAAATACACAAAGCTTGGCAAGTGGGAGAAACTTGCCTATGACCAGTCAGCCGAGAAGATGGCATCATTGAGAGAGAATGCAAAACTGCGCAGCGCGCTGGCGGAATGCCAAGAGCTCTCGACGAAGCTGGTCAAAGTCATGCAGGAACCGATCCCTCGCACTCGCGTACGAGTATTCATCCTTGGCTCTTGTATATTCCCTAGGATTCGTCTAACAATGAAATCCGCGGTTCTTTTTTTTAGGAGGTCGGGTCGATCGAGGACAACGAGTGGAAGATCGGCGTACTTGGCTTCCACCCGCGTCGCCGCCACTATAACACTGACCGGATCATGGAGCGGATGCATGCGCGGCTTTCCAGTTGGACCATCAACAGCCAACTGGAAGATCCACTGCGAGAGCTCCACTTTAGCCGGTTCAACAACAAAGAATTGCGGGGCGTGCCCGTCCATCTGGAAGTATCCATGTGCCGCCGCTTCTATGGCCATTACGAAGCCATCGCCGACGCCGTGTGGAAAGATTTCATTTCTGGAAACTTCAAATCCAGCTCCGGATCATCAGTCGCCATCAAGGTAAGCCGCCGATTTTTTTTTTTCATGGACCTCACTGGCGCGCGGAGGTTGCCTGAACTCACTGTTGATTTCCCCGGTTTTAAGATGGCGGAGATCTTAGGCGGAGGCATCCGGCACCATGTCTCAAACGTCTATGTGCCAAAGGAAGGCCGGATGGTTGGCCAGACGAGTCATCAGCTGTGCCAACGGATCAGCGAAGACTCACGGGCACTGATATTTTGGAAAAATGTTGTTGAAAATGGTGACGAAAAAGACAATCGTTTGGTCGACTGCGCTGACGGCTGGTACGAGAATGCATTTGCCAGTGTACGCGTGTGGTCCAATGATTCCTGACCACTGATGCACTTGCTTGTCAAAACAAAAACGCACAGGATCAGTTTTGAGCCAGCTTTCGATACAGAGCTGGATCGCGAGTGTTGCATCTTGAAGTTCAGCTCGATCGCACAAATCAGTCCGATCCACGAGCGAATTGACGACGTTGTGATGTTATTGCGCGTGCTGAACCGTCCGATTGACCAGGACGAACCGTGGGACGAAGGGCACTCGTTCAATTTGATCAAGCGCGCTCGAAGCTCTTTCGCCGATTATATCATGGAGTTTTTGTGGCAACACTCTGTCCATGTTGATCGTGTGGCATCGCGCATTGCGCGCCACACATCTCATACCTCGCTGGAGAACATACACCACGAGAATTAGGCTTTTATGGACATGTTTGGAAGCTCTACAGCATAGATCTACAACGATGTGGACTGATTAATTATGGAGCAATAATGAGGCACCGGCAGCATGATACAGTACCAGTTCACAGTTGCCCAACATGTTGATTCCACTTTGTGGGCTTTTGCACGATGAGAAAATGTAGCCATTTTGAAATACAAGACCGTCCACAAATAAACAGGGTCGGTTGAACAGGCCCATTATATGAGACCCGTTTTGTGTGGCAGCCACGACCCGACCCGACCGGACTTCATGGAGGCAACTTCCAAGAGGAGAGTTGGAAACCCATCAGAGGAATCGTGATGGTCAAGTCGACGACCAAGCGCAAGCGCGAGGCACATCCAGAGCCCCATGGCGGGGCGGACGCCGATCCGAGGATCACCGATCCGTATTGTACACAGCTCAAGCCATGTCGACTCTCGGACCACCAGCAACAGCGGAAAAAGAGCAAGAACAACGGTGGCACACCAACACTCAGTATGATCAAAAACTGTGCGCTCAACCCCAACTGTCTGTACGGACTGGGCGAGTACCAACAGGTATGTCAATTTCGTTGGCTGTCAGTTATATAGGGCGACTGTAGATGCATGCCTAAACTAAACTCATCTACGTGGAAAAAAAGGGTATTTGGCAGGGCAAGAAGTTGATGGGCCGGTTACTGGGAGATGACCCACGGGATCTTTTACGTGGACAATACCCTTCCACAAATACTGCGGCGACGGCAGCAGTGGTTTTCCAATGTGGGAGTGGCCGGCAGGCGCCGTGTGGCTTGCGCAACCTTGGCGCAACGTGTTACTTGAACAGCATGCTTCAGTGTTTGTTCATCAATCGTCCGTTTCGGAAAGCCGTGTACGACTGGGAACCCAAACAGAGCGGCGCGAGCGAGCAGCAAATCATGCAAATGCGCGCGTTGCAGCGGCTGTTTGCGGCCATGCAATTGGGCAACAAGAATATGTACGACCCACAAGAGTTTGCGTCGACACTGTCGCTGAATAGCGTCATGCAGCAAGATGCCCAGGTGTGGTATACGTAGAGGGCTGGCATATGCAGAATACCGCGTGACCTGACCAGAAGGGTACTATATTATGGTGACGCAGGAGTTCAGCAAGCTGCTGCTCGCCCATTTGCGTGGAATTTTTCTGCACTCGCGTGTGGGCGAGCACACGGAATTGGTCGACCGGCTCTTTCAAGGTCAAATGAATTACGTGACCAAGTGTTTACGGTGCAACAACAAATCATCTCGCCCGTCTTCGTACTATGAGATCGTACGTCTTGTGTATGTCCATGGCGAGGCACAAAGTGACCTTGGGCTGACGGATGTGTTTTTGTGGGTGGGATACTACTGTAGTCGTTGAACATCAAAGGCCACAAGACCGTCGAGCGGTGCATCGAGTCATACTTGGCCGCAGAGCTTCTGGATGGCGACAACAAGTACTTGTGCGACGTTTGCGGCACGAAAGAAAATGTCGAGCGTTTTATTCAAGTGGACGCCGACAAACTTCCACCAGTACTCACGCTGCAATTGATGCGGTTCGTGTACGACGCGCAAGCCGGAAGGAAAAAGAAACTCATGGTATTTGCTCTAGCGTATTCTGCATGGCCATGTCGATGATTCTTTTTGTTTTGGCTGACTCATCTTTGCTATGTTCTCACAACAGGATGTGATTGAAGTCGGCGAAACGCTCAATATGACGGATATTCTGAGACGCTGTGGAAATGCACAAGCCTTTGATGTTCAAGAAGACGCCGTGTACCGTCTCAGTGGCTATTTGAACCATCGTGGCAAGAGCGCTCACGTCGGCCACTACACGGCATCGGTGGCGTATGCTGCTAGTTCCTCAGGCGATGGCAACAACAACGTCGTCGACTGGTTTGAGTTTGACGACAGTGTCGTCAAGAATATGACAGTGGTCGTCGACACAGAAGGCGCACAAGAGCACCACGGCAAGGTGATCCGTTCCCGTGATGCGTACATGCTGATCTACACGAGAGTGAACGATCCGGTGATGCGCATCGAGAGTGATGCGCCAAGCCAACTGTGTCTGGACGAGATCAATGTGTGGAATACCGACTTTGCGACTGAAGTCGCCGAGTACGAAAAGAGTGCGCAACAGTTGGAAGCACGGATGGAAGAACGGAGAGACGCCTACAAGACTTTCTTTGAGGAGAACCATCCCTTTGTGACATCGGATTCAGCGCCAAGCTACTGGGTTGATTCTGAATGGCTCGCATCGTGGGTGTCGGGTGAGGAATTTCGAGGTGTGGATGCTGCTAGTCGAAGAAATAAAGAATCAGACGCAGCTACTGCTGAGGAGACCTCAGCCGATGCAGAGGAAACGAAAACGGATGGAACAGACTCGGACGAGCCACGCGACGACGAGGGGAAAGAGCCAATGGATACAAGCAGCAATGGCGTCAGTGGCGTCGAAGACGATACAAATGTACCAAGTGAAGCTCCTGGAAGCGTTGATGGCATCCCGTTTGCAATGCCGATGGATATTTCTCGATTTTGTTGCGCCCACAGCGGCTCTCCGCGTGATGGCAGTGCGGACTACCACGTTATGTTCTCGCCAGACAACGTGCGAAACTTGAAACGCATTTCTGGCCCGTTCTTTGAATACCTGCAGCAAACTTGCGGCGTAGCATTTGACGGTGTGACGATCCAACCCGATGCAAGCAAGCGTGTGGTTCCTCCCATCTTCAGTGGGAAATCGTATCGTTGTGACGTATGTGAATCAGCGTTCCGCCAAACAATTTTGGAGGACGCAGACCAGCGATCAGAAAACGGCGCGGAGCTTGAACTGCTCAAAGCACCGACCATGCCAGGCGAACACCTCACGTATTTCATGAGCCGTGCGTGGATTTCCAGCTACAAAGCGTACCTCACACAAAGCCAAAAAATGCTACAGGCGCGCACTAGCAATGGCAAGGCCAAGGCAAAAAACCCAGCAAGAGCCAATGGGATCTCTTCGCATTTCATGAACGATTCGGAGACCACGAATACATTGTGGCAGTGTATGCTGAATGAAGATATCGCGTGTCCCCATGGAAATTTGATCTTGGATAAGAAGAAATACCGTGCTGTACCGCTCGACACGTGGCTCCATTTCAGCCAAAAATTCCCCGTTTGCCATACGTTTGAAGCAACAGCCACGGGTGTTAACGAACCGTGCCCCATGTGTGTCGTCGATCGCGCGACAAATGATGAAGACTCGCAGAAGCAGCGAGCAGCACGAGACGAAATCTTGGACCGCGCACCGCTCAATCGTTTGTATCGCCGGCGACTTCACACGCCCAGTGGGTCGTTCATGCTCAACGAGGTCTTTGTACCACGCCAGGGCTCGTCGTCGTCGAGTGCGCGCAAATTGTGTTTATTCCTCGTGGATTCCTCATGGATGCGGTCGTGGCGCTCGTACGTTCGTGATATCGATCGAGAAACACCGACCGACTTGCGGTGCGATGCGTTGACATGCGACCACGGCAAGTTGCTGTTGCCACGGTCATTGGTTCAAGTCATCAAGGGCAAATCCGTCGACCATTCGGACATGGATGTCGAATTTGTGTACCCGGATGAAATGATGCACCTCGGCGAGCTCTATGGGATGCCAGAGAGCCGTTTTTACTATGGGGAGTTGTTGCCATCGGGCCAGCTCCTGTGGAAGGCGTGCACCTTGATGGCACTTGGCGAGGCTGTGGCCAATGGGCGAAGCATCCCATCTGACACTGGCGACGGAGGGTTATGTAGTGAAAGCGTGACTTGCCAAGCGTGTGAAGACGCAACAGAAAAAATGTACCAAGACGAACGGCAGAATTTTGAGAACCGTATCGTCCACGTCCAATTACTAGCGGATGACCAGCCCGTGCCTACTTCAGTGACGTTGGCCGACGAGACAAGTTCAGGGCGAAGACGATCCAGGCGCATCAAGACCGGTTCTGGGTCTACGTGGTCGATCATCGCGAATGCCAACGATACAGTCTACGTGCTCAAAACCAAGATCTTGGAAGAAACAGACGAGTACCCGATCCGGCAGCGGCTTTACTTTGGCGGTGATGTGCTCCACGATAATCGAACGCTGAAGGAGTATGGGTAGGTTGAATACGCTGACTGAATCGTGTTGTGTATGGATGGTCGAGGCCACCTGAGCTCACATTGTGTTTGGTCGTTTGTGTGATAGAATCAAAGCAGGAGATGCAGTGTACATGCGGCTCGCTGAAGATATCCACGAAGAACTCGCGATCGCGGACGATGGCCACGAGCGTGAAGTAGGGTTCCAAGACTCGGTGTTTTTGAGCCACAGCCGAGCAGTGGCAGCTCCTCGATCGACGAGGACGACTCCATCCGCCACGGTGTGGGTTTGCAGTACGTGTACGTTTTTGAATGAACCCATCGATGACCTTTGTGAGATGTGCTCCAGCCAGAAAGCGATCGAGATTGATGATTGAATACTGTAGTATTTCTTTTGAAGCATGTATTTGTCTTTATTTTCATCTTCAAAGCTTCTTCTTGTGAGCAGCTCCGATGGCCTGTGCCACACTGGTGTACCCATCGGCTTGCAACAACTCGACCAGTTCTTTCTTGGCGCGTGGCACCGCGAGTGGGCCATCAAAGACCATACACGAATACATTTGCACAAGCGTCGCACCGGCTTTGATCTTGTCGTACGCATCCTTGCCGGTAGAGACACCGCCCACACCGATGAGAGGCACGCGGCCGTCGGTGAGCTTGTACATATCGAAGAGCACTTGGGTCGACAGCTCCCGAACAGGCGCCCCACTCAGACCACCCGTTTCGCCCTTGTGGATACTGCAACAACAGGAACAACAAGACGTTAGTGCTCCCAGATGGTCCCGACCACAGTACCCTATCTTATCCATATATGAACGTACCTCTTGAGGGTATCCGGCCGACTGAGCGTCGTATTGGACACAATCAAGCCATCCAGTTTGAGCTCAAGCGCGACATCGGCGATATCTTTCTTGTCATCGGCCGTGAGATCCGGTGCGATTTTCACAAGCAACGGGATCTTGCGGTTTTCCTGGGCTTCCACTTCATTCCGTGCCGTGAGCACGCGGCTCACCAGGTCATGGAGTTGCTGTTTGCCTTGCAAGGAGCGCAGACCTGGCGTGTTGGGCGACGACACGTTGACCACCAAGTAGTCGGCGTACTGGCCGAGTGTCTTGACGCCTTCCACGTAGTCGGCCGCTGCATCCTCGGTCGTTTTGTTTTTGCCCAAGTTGACACCGAGCACGCCCGAGCGATGCCACGCAGCGTTCGCGTCACGCGAGGATACGTACGCGCTGAGCTTCTGTGCCACGCTGTCGATGCCGTCGCTGTTGAACCCGTAACGGTTGATCACGCCATTGTCCTCCGATAAGCGAAACACACGCGGTTTGGCATTACCAGCCTAGACAAATCCATCCATTTTAGTATCACGGTGGTCGGGTCTCTCCATACAAAGACTGGTTTTGTTGAACGACTCACCTGAGGCTTTGGCGTGACACTGCCAATCTCCACAAAGCCAAACCCAATGTCCAGCAATCCTTCCATCGCTTCTGCGTTCTTATCGAAACCAGCCGCCATGCCTAATGGGTTTGGGAATTCGTGGCCAAACGCTGTGACTTTGAGAATCGCTGGATCACTTTTGACATCCTTTGGTGCAAGCCCAAGCGCCGTGGACTTGACAGCGATCACGTGCGCCGTCTCTGGCTCAAACACGCGCACGATGGGCATAAGAACAGGGTCTGCGAGTTGCTTGATGAGCCAGTCGTGTGGTACGATGCCATTGTAGGCGGCAAAGACCGCCGCCGCCGCTCCGCCACCCACAGCGAGTGCGACCCCTGGATCCATGCCTGCCGACTTTGGCGAGGCGCCACTGCTGAACAGCGCCGCACGGACAATTCGAGACGGTGCGATCGCACGGTTTGCACCACGCACCGCTGCAGCAGCGCGGCGGCCACTGGAGAAGACGATCGACGGGCGCATGTTGGTTGGGTCGGAAGGAATGTGCACCAAATTGTGAGGTGCCGCCAGATTGATTCCAGTGGAATAGTACTGTAGATCAATATAATAGTGGACCCCATAGATCCATACACCAAAGGTTCGACAGTACACAATATGCAACAACAGAGGTATTTAGAGCGACTGGAAATTGGAAATTGGAGGAACAACAAACGGCCCGAAGCGAGCGCACTTGGGGTCTTCTTCTCTTCGTCTCTCCTTGACGGTATATCCCAGCCCACAGGACAGCAGCGACGACGACCACCTTGTCCCGGGCTTAAGTACCAACTCAGCAATGGCAAGTGTCGGCAGCGCGAAGAAGCGCGTCTCCTACTTCTATCACCGTACGTGTAGAAAATCACAGCGCGTCCCATCGCGTAAGAGTTCGCTCTGCCGCGTGACTAGAAATCAGTAAGCTAATCGCGTGCTTGTCTTTTTTGTGATTGTGCAGCGGATGAGGGCCACTTTTACTATGGCCCCGGCCACCCAATGAAGCCCCATCGGCTCAAGTTGGCGCACCAGCTTGTCGTCAATTACGACTTGTATCGCAAGATGGACGTGTTTGTACGTTACCCCTGATGCCCTGCAACACACACACACCTCAATACTTGGCTAGACAGGCAAGCAGAGCTGACTGAACTGATATCAAATGATCTCAGGAACCCCATTGGGCCTCAGGTGAAGAAATCAAGGCCTTCCATTCCTCAGAATACGTGGATTTTCTGCAGCGCGTGAACCCTGTCAACCAAAAAGACTTGGGCACCGACCTTCAAAAATGTCCGTTGAAGGAGCTCCTCCACCACAAAAAAAGCGTCGTGTCTTTTGGTCTTTGGATGTTGATGCTAATCTCCTTTGTTATTGTTGTTGTTGTTGTTGTGTGTGTGTGTGTGTGTGTGTGTGTAGTCAACTTGGGCGAACTCACGGACTGCCCAGTCTTCGACGGCATCTTTGATTTCTGCAGCATCTACTCGGGCGGAACACTGGATGCCGCTGTTCGACTCAACCATGGGCTGTGTGATATCGCCATCAACTGGGCCGGTGGACTCCACCACGCCAAAAAATCGGAAGGCTCTGGTTTTTGCTACGTCAACGATATCGTGCTCGGCATCTTGGAGCTTCTCAAGTACCATCCTCGTGTCTTGTACATTGACATTGATGTCCACCATGGCGACGGCGTCGAAGAGGCCTTTTACGTGACCGACCGCGTCATGACAGTCTCATTCCACAAGTACGGCGAGTTTTTCCCTGGCACCGGTGATATCAAAGATATTGGCGCCAAGAATGGCAAGTATTACTCGGTCAATTTCCCGCTCTTGACCGGAATCACCGATGAAAGCTATGAGAGTGTTTTCAAGCCTGTGATTTCCAAAGTCATGGAGACCTTTGCACCGTCGGCGATCGTGCTCCAGTGTGGCGCCGACTCGTTGACCGGCGACCGCCTTGGCTGCTTCAATGTGACCACGAAGGGCCATGGCGAGTGTGTCCGCTTTGTGAAATCCTTCGGCTTGCCGACCATGGTGCTTGGCGGCGGCGGGTACACGATCCGCAATGTCTCGCGCGCCTGGGCCTACGAAACCGCGGTGCTGTTGGATGAAGAGATTTCCAACAATGTGCCGTACAACGACTACTTTGAATACTACGCTCCATCGTTCAAGCTCCACTTGGAACCCGATCCAGAGCTTGAAAATGCCAATTCGAGAGAGTATTTGGAAAAGTACAAGTACGTGTTGATCTGCTTGGGAGAAGTGTGGGTGTTGTTTTATGTGTGGCCCAAAATTACAATTTTTAAACGTTGTTGTTGGATATTTTTTTAGGGTCGCGATTTTTGAAAACTTGCGTGCGCTTGACGGTGCGCCAAGTGTCCAAATGACCGAGATGCCGCCAAGTGCCATGCTGCGGGAGGAAGACGACGACGCCCTGGACCCAGACGCGCGAACAGACAATGATGGGCGGCGCCAGCACGACGCCGAGTTTTACAGAGACGACAAGGACCACAAGGGCACCACCACCAATAACAACGGCAGCGGCGGCGGAGAAGAGAATGGCCAGCCAGGCGCCGCGTCGGCTTCGTCGCTCCATCCGGATGGCTCGGCTGCCGCGGATGTTGTGCCTATGGAACTGGACTAATATAGGAACGAACGGATGCTGTATTTTTGCCCAACATTTACAATATTTTTTTTTTTGTTTATGGACTTTTTTTTTTTAGGACGGCGGATTTTGTTGCTGTTGCATTTTTCGCTCCCTATCTCGCTCTGCTTTTTCAATCTCAAAGCGTTTGAGATCGAGCCGTTGCAAGAATTCTTGTTTCTCAATGTACCCGTTTTTCGTGGCCTGTGCGAGTTCGTCTTCAATGCCTTCTTTGTCTTTGAAGCGGTCCCAATCCAGCGATGTTTTTTCCATGGTCGACACTTTTTTGGGACCATCAAAAGCTGCGAGCACTTGGTCCAGTTTCTGGGTTTTGCTAGCCGCTGGCGCGATCCGTTTCGACACACTGTATGGTTTTAAACACAAAAGGATGGAGAGTTTTATGAGTGTTGGGGTTGTCCTCATATGCGCTACTGCTGCAGAGTGGGTAGTATCGGTAGCCGCACCTGTATTCGACGCCTGCAAATTTGACCACTTCTTTTTGGACTTCTTGGTGTCCACTGGCGTCTTTGATATCTTTGCGGCTCTTTTTCGTATCGACACTCAGTACTGTGAACTCAAACTCCCGCAATTTGCGCTTTTTGGGCTGTTTCCGCTGTTTGCTGCTGGTGAACGAACGGAGCAGCTAGTGTCGTCCACAACAACAAGATTTGTAAAATGTTGGTAGAGCTCATGGAGAGGGGAAGTATGAGCTTGTCTCATCTTACCTTGGCAGTCTTTTCAGAAGACGTCGTGGAGACATTCGTACTGGCGTTGATGTCGTCCCACATCTTGTTCACGCGCGCATCTGCCTTGACGCTGCTTGACGCATCCGCTGAAGTCGAGGAAGTGGTCTGATTGTTGGTGCCACTGCGGTCGCTCTTCTCCTCAGCCTCTACACAACATGCAAACACACATAGTTAGGCCCATATACAACGAAGAGTGTTTGTAGTGTGCGCGCAGAAAGTCGCCCCACCATCAGGCACGAAGTCTTCATCATCATCTTCATCCGACGAGCTCATTGTATCCAGTTGCTCTCGCACTTGTTTGACATGTGTCATATTTCGATGCCCATCAATTTATGGAAACTGCAAATTTAGGTGGTCCACATCGAATTAGGACAAATTTAGGATTTTGTGGACGTTGAAGTGTCGCCTGCATTGCTTGCATTCACCACTGCGCGAAATGAGGTCGTAAATGACCTGTGGAAACAAACGGCATCCTCGATGGCTGATAGCGACGCGGCGCCAACGAGCCGCAAACCAAAATGGCAAGTATACTCCGATGACAATGGCAATATGTACTTTTACAATTCGATCACCGGCGAGACGACGTGGGAATTGCCTCAGGAAGAACCCAGTGATGATGAAGCAAATGACAGCGGCGACGACGGACCGTTGGCGGAAGCCGTCGCGATGACAGCCACGGGGGATGCGATGGTGTCCAAGTACATGCGCGACGCTGACGGGAACCTCATGGAGTTCACTGTTGTGCGCCCCAAAGGCGGTGGGTTCTCCGACTATCAAATCGCCGCCGAAGTGGTGGAAGTCATGTTGCACCTCATGGATACAACAGAAGAACTTGTCTGTGAAGAGCAAGCCCGTACCGCCAAAGCGAAAAAGAAAAAGCCCATGCAACCAGCTGCACAAGCACGAGCCAAAAAGAACGAAGCGAATCTTGCCAAGAAGCGAAAGCGCGAGCGTATTCTCGCAGAGACAATGTACATGAACATCCTCATCCCACCAGTGGCGACCTCTTCAAACGCGGCGACGGTAGCGTCCAGTCTCGTGCAAGGCAAGCGACCAGTCGGTGCGCTGTTTTCACGAGACGACGCAAAGCGGTGGCGGCTGGAACGGGAAGTCGCCCAAATCCGGAAGCGGTACGCCGTACGCAAAAAGAAAGACCAGCACCATGACCAAGTATACGCTCGCGCCACCCATGAGAAGTTTCTCAAGCAATTCCGTATCGAGTTGATGCAACATTTCATCGCGCAAATCCCATACAGTTCCGAACTTCAACAGCAACGCATCATGCTCTTGTCATCACCTCAACAGCTGGCTGAGACGGAGTTGTTGCGCAAGGCACATCTTGAGCCCGAGGTGCTGGAGCGATACGAAGCCGACAGAAAGAAACAAGATGAAGACACGATCAAAAACATACGCAAAGTGTTTGTGCTGACCGACCATTCGGCCACTGGGTCCCTCCACTTGCTTCAAGTGTTATTTTCGATCTTTGCGGATGAGTATGTATTGTGTGTTGGCCATCAAATCCTATAAATGGTATTTTTTGTCTGACGATTGTCGTTGTGTATGGATGAAAACAAAACAGACGTGCGCAAAAATATGCGACCAAAGTGCGTGGGCTTGCAGGTCTCTTGGAGAGTGTGGAGATCCAGCGATTCGTGGTTGACTACGTGGCTACCCACCAACCGCAAGACTGTCGGATATCGTTGACTGATTTCCATGAATTCGTTCGCACGATTGAGGAAGTCTTGACCCATTACATGAGCGTCCAAGAGGCTGTGAAAGCCGCCGAGGAGGAAATCGCGGCGGCGCTGGAGGCTGCGGCGCACAACGGATCCTCCAGTGGCAGCAGTCTCTTGCGCGCACGACTGAATATGGTATCGAAGAAGAAAGTGGAACAAGAAGTCGCCGCTTTGAAAGCCACGCAGCAAGACTTGGCTACCAAGAAACGTCAAGAAAAGCAAGCTGCGTTGCGAAAAATAGACGACAGCGAGTCGTTGTTGCATTTATTGGCGCCAAAAGAGGAATGGGAAAGAAACCATCAGCATCGGTATATCCAGATCGAACCGTGTTTGCCAGTGTATTGCTGTTTGTGTCGACGACGGAAGTGGGAACTATGGCGCCGCCAATGGGAAGAAGAGGAAAGCGACTTCCGTGCGACGTACACAAGTCGATACGCCGTCAAGATGAAGAACGAGGAGTTGCGGCTGATGGATGAGCAGGATGGCAAACAACACGACGAGGAGCCGATCCACGAAGTTTGTGATCCAGAAGAAACAATGTTGACCGAGCCGACTGTTGACGTCCAAGTAGAGCCACTTATGGTGGAAACATCTCTTCCAGTTGCTGGTTCGACCCTGGATTTATTAGAAGGAATGCCGGGCGAAGACGATGACTTGGTCGTGCTTCAAGTCGTACGTTTGCTTGTCATCATGACGGAGCGTCTCCACTCTTCGGATGCGATGAAATCGCCACGGCAAGCAGTACAACACCACGACCACCGACGACGTCCAGCCAAGCAGCAACAAACAGGCTCTCCTCGAAAGAAAAAGAAGCCCAAGATAAAAACGAAGAACAAGACGAACCAACACAAGAGCAGCCCAGAGGGCGAGCAAGACAGCGACGATCTCGATGAGCTCCAACTCGTGATGAAGCAGTTCGAGAAGGAAGACCAAGAACGCAAAATCTTGGGCTCGGAAGACTCGGCCATGCAAATCTATCTGGAAAGAAATCGACGCGCCATTGAGCGACCACTTTTGTTCCACCAAGACGCGGCTCATAATGCCTACATCCTCTTACTGAGCCATTGCGTCAACCCGTGCTCGTTATTGTATAGACTCCAATTTGAACGGTGCCTCTCTTTTGATGCTCCGCAGCATCTCGTGCTGCTCATGGCGGACGGCGCTGCCGTGGACACGACAAGGAACACGCCAAGTCGATCGGTCATCTTGCAAACGGTGCCTTGCCGAACCGAACAAGAGGCGTCGTATTTGGTGCAACAAGCAAAGCAAATGCAAGCCAAACTGCAAGCAAACCCGTACATCGCGCAGCTCCTGAACTGTTCCAAGCACACCTATCAATTCTTTGCTGAGTCTGGGATGCTCATTGAGCAATGGCCAGTGGTATTTGTCGTGGTCGAGTGCTTTGCATACGGCTCCTGGCGCCAGGCTTTTGCAAATGCGATCGCAGATGCCACCAAGATCAAAACATTTTTTCATGCGGAGGCACAAATCATTGGCACGTTTCGATCGGTCGCGGCGGGGCTGGCTGCCATGCATTCCTGTGGAATTCTCCATTTGAATTTCAATCTGGACAACCTTTATTTGCTCTCCAGCGGCCACGAGGGCAAGCTCCAAATCGGTGGGCTTTTGGCATGGAAGCGCAGCTTTGACGAACACCAGCTACAACACGGCGAGATGGCAAATTGCCTCGATCCCGCGGTCATACCACCTGAAGCCATGGCAGGTCAGCCGGTGACAAGCAAGGCGGATGTATGGATGCTGGGCTGTGCTCTATATGACGCACTCATGATCTGGCAGCACCATCAGTTGAGCCAACGCGGAAGCGGCGAGCCCATCAAAATCGTAGTGCGCCTGAAGCCAGTGGCGGATATCCTACAGGAGATTCCTTTGCTCACAAGCGCGTCGCTACGGTCACTACTGCGTATGCTACTGCAACAAAACCCCTCACAACGCCCCCAGATGAGCCAGGTTGTCGACATTTTAAGCTTTGCAGGCAACAAAAGCGGAACGATGTAGACGTGTATGGCGCATAATATCCATTTAGTACAGCTCGCATTTACACTGAACGTGGAGAGATGTTATATCTACTTCGAATGACGCACCCTCATCACTTACCAAAGGCTGGTCATGGGATCTATTATGTGGACCACAGCAAGTCGCGCCTCTTCAAGATCCGTCGGCGTCGTCTCGCGTCCAAAAACCGCACTAAGTGCGCACCCATCATCAGTCACGGGACTCACAGACCAGGCAGGCAGCCCGGCCATCCCTTTATCGGTCGCCCCTCACGGAGACGTCTCTTGCGCAACTCATTCGACAAGGGCAAACACCAAGTTGGCTTGGCTGGCTTGCCTCCATCGTATCCTATCCCCACACCGTTCAGTTCCAGCCTCGAAAACGGCGTGATGGCTGCGGCGACGCGCAGTGTGACCCAGCGTGAGTTGTTCCAAGCAGCGCAGCAAAATGATTTCCAGGCAGTGAGCGACTACATCCATGTGCTCATTGACGAGGCCGCGCAAGAAACTTCTACCAAGCAGAAAGGACCAACGTCGCGTTCGTCTTCGTCCAAGGCCGCGATGCTCAAAACCCTGATCGAACCGAAGACCAAGAACACTCCTCTCCATTACGCCTGTGACAATGGCAACTTGGACGCCTGCAAAGTATTGCTCATGACAAATGGCATGGCCGATTTGTTTCTCAACGAACCGAATGCCTTTGGCCACACGCCTCTTTTTTACGCGGCCAGCAGTGGCAAGCTGCCATTGGTCAAGTGGCTCATTTCCAATGGCGCCGATATTGATACCGACTACAGCGGCCGCAACGATATCGTGCCGCGTGATGGAGACTTTGGCATTTTCACGCCGTTGCAAATTGCGTCTTTCAAAGGCCACGAAAGCATTGTGGATTTTCTCGTGGAGTGTAATGCCTCGCTCAGTGGTACAAGCCGCAATGGCAAGACGGCTTTGCATTTTGCTTCTTCCCAAAATCATAAGGATATCGTCAAGATCTTATTGGAGGCTGGCGCGGACCCACATGCATGTGACGACCAAGGACGCACACCTGTGGATGACGCACCAGCAAGCTTACTGCCTGTGCTTTTGCCAGGCGAACACGGCACTGATGGCGACGACAATGGAGAAGACGATGATCAAATAGAGACAAAGAAATCGGACGATGACAGCCAAGACGGCGATGATGACGATGATGACGATGGCTTTGGTGGTGCGCCAAGCCGCCGCGCGTCGATGGAGAAAGTGCGCGCAGCATTTGGTGGAGATGTTGCGCGCCAGTTTCGCCACAAATCCTGGAAAAACCGTGTCCAGGCGATCGTGGACGCGACAATTGCATTGCAGAACAGCGGTCTCTCCAGCAAGACCACGGGCAAACTCTTTGACGGCGCGTGTGAGATGATCGCGACCGCATTGCAAGATGCTGTCTCACAAGTTGTGTCCGCGTGCTGCACGGGGCTTCTCAAGGTGGCCTTCACAGCGGCGATGAGCGGCGGGGTCCATGATTTCCACACGGCCAAGTTCCATCAAAGTCGCCCGATCATCAAAAAAATTGCCGACTTGCTTTTGCTTCGTGGTGCGGTTTCCAATGAAAAAGACGCCAGCGAAGCGGTGGCGTCGTTGCTCTTTTTGATCTGTAAGAGCGCCGATATGACGCGGTATTTGACGCAACATATCACCGGCATCATGCAATTCACACCATCCACCGCTGTCCAGGCGTCGCCTGCCAAACAAGAATCCTCATCAAGCGTGTCGTGGCGGCTGCAGCTTGTCGCGATCAAGATCTTGAACACGATTGCCAGCCAGTACCGCCTGGATCAAGCGACAAGCGGCCTGGACTTTACAGACGCAATCACGATCAGCACGACGTCGCTGGAAAACGCAAGCGTTCACGTGCGTGCCGCCTCGATTGACTTGCTCGTGCAGTGTCTCTTGATCCGTTGTGAGCAATCTGGTGAGTGTGAACGAATCAGATTGTTTTTTTTTTGAAGAATGTGCACTTTCTCATCTTTGACTTTGTTTTTGTATGCCTATGTTGTGTATCCAGATGTGAGTGGGTCGGTGGATGCGATCTTTGAGCAAATGAAAAGCTGGAGTGACGCTATCTTTAAGCAACATAACGTTTCCCTCAAGCCGTCCATCCACGCCAAGATCAACAACGGATTGAAGAATGCACTGCAACAAAGCAAGCGACTGAATGGAAGTGGGTCGACACCCTCCGACCCATCAGCAGCAGCTGGTGGCGGCCAGGAAGCAGGCGGACAAGCCAAGCAACCTATACCACTTGACGCAATGGGCTCTGCAAGTCTCGCAGCCGCGGCTGCATCTCCACGCAGCAAAGGCGCCCAAAAAGAGGATGATTTGCCGTACGCCGAGCCCATCCAAGATCAATTCAAAGAGGAATCCGCAGAGATCCTGGCTTGCTTTGGAGAGAAAGTTACGCGCTGTTTGTTTTCTTTCGCATGGGCGCCTCGCGTAGAGGCGTTGAGCTTTATGCAGTTTCAAGTCGAGTCCAAGCAGCTGCCTTTCCGTGGCAAAAACGCCACGGAGCTGCTCGGAGCCATGCAAAAAACCTTGTTATTGGCGCTTCAAGACCGCGTCAACTCGGTCTATGAAGCCGGTGTGGCGCTGCTCATGGAGTACGCCATCGCGCTGAATTCAGTCATTTCAGGCGCGTCATCACCGCTCACAAAGACCACAGTGCAAGATCTGATTCGTCCTCTGATTCCTCGTTTGCTGGCCAAGCTTGGAGATACAAAAGCGCGGCTCCATGTAGTCACTGAGGACGCCTTGCTTTTGCTCTCTCGCCAAGAGACGTCACTTGGCGCCGAGTATTTGCTGGACGAGATGATCTCTTGCGACCGCAACTCGTCACCACAGTCACTATCCGCGATCTATTTGACTAACAAGCTATCCGTGATCTCCAAGCTGTTGCTGGAATTTGGGGTCAAAGAAGCCAGCGACCAAAGTGGCCAGCTCACAGTCAAGCTTGTCTTGCAGCCCGCGCTTCAAGTTTTCGAACACCGCGATCCAAATGTGCGCCAAGTTGCTTTACAGATCGTCGCGAATGCGCTCAAGACAGCACGCTCGGCTGCGATGCCCTTTGTAGATGCATTAGCACGAGCGTCGCGCCAGAAAATCATCGCCAAGCTCGTGGAGAAAGGCGTGCTGGAAGCCGATTTACTCATGGAAGAAGTCGATGACTTTGAGCTCACTTCCGCGAGTGACCAACCATTGCGACCTGGTACAAGTGGTGGCAGTGGTGTTCGCCCTCCGACCGCGTCGGGCTCATCAACAAAGCACCGGCCAGCGTTGTCCAATACATCTCTTTCCAACGCACCCGCATCTTCGTCTTCCTTGTCGTCGACGTCGGCTGCCCAAGCACCTGCGTTACCGTACGCCACCGCGCTGACAAAAGAGCAAGAGACCACGTATGCTTCCTTCATCCAATGCTTTGGCGAAGCGCTTGTGCGGTGCTTGCTGGACAAAGCCTGGGCACAACGCGAAGCGGGCATCCGTGAGATTGAACGACTCGTGGTTTGCACTTCGAACGGCAAGCTGCCAGCTGACAAGGCGCTGCCAAAGACAGCCGAGACGCTTCGCATCCTATCGCAGTGTGTCGAAATGGGGCTCAACGATACAGTCGCACGCGTCTTCCAGTGCACGCTTCGCTTATGCCAACTGATCGCCACAGAGTTTGTACCACTGGTCTCATCGTCTTCTTCTGCAGGAAGCGAGCCAAGCGACAGTGGAAGCGATATCGCTGATGGATTTTTGGAAAGCACGGCATCGGCGGCGCTGCAAAAATTTGGCGATACAAAGCAACGGCTTCGTGCCGATTGCTTTACACTTCTCCAGTCGCTAGCGACGCTCACCCATGTCGGGCCCAAGCGAATGTGCCGCATCTTGACGAGCAAGTACAGTGAGCTTGTTGCAACGCCGTCCTCATCGATCGCGTCTTCCCCACTTGTCGGCGCCGAGCTTTTCAAGCTGTTCGCGGTGCTGATTCGTGGTGCCTACGCGTCCCCATCATCACCAAGCCAAAGGCCAGAGCTTTCGGAAATCTTGCGGCTCATGACGTCGGCATTTGAAAACAAACACGTCGATGTCCGTAACGCTGCGATTGACACGTACGCAGCGATCTACGAAGTCACAAACGGTGGTGCGAGCGCCGCGGCGGACTTGGATTTGCAAGGATTTCTATCGCAACTCAAGCCAGCGATCCGTGATTCCATCACGCGCAAGGTCGTGCAGATCGCAAAGCTTGCGTTGCCATCATCATCGTCGTCAATGAACCAAGCAGGTGACAACGACGACGGGTCTCGTCCAAGTGCTCGTGAGATTGACAGCTCCAGGCAACAGCCATTGGCACTCGATATCAACAAGCTGCGCCACGTGTGTTCCAAAGAAATCACCGATTTGCTGACCTCCCCCTCAGCTGGCCAACGTTGTCTTGGTGTGGATAAACTCATGACGCTCTTCTTGGACAAGCCTCAAAACCCGCACTTTAAAGGCGCCTGGGAAATTTCCTGCTTGCTCAGCAAGCAGCTTTTGCTGGACGGAACACCCGGTGTGTGCTTGGCCGCCTTTGATTTGCTTTGCCTGATCGTGGATCCGCCGACACTGGCAAATAGCGCCGCACTGTGTGAGTTTGCGATCCCATGGGGCGAATGGGGTGTCCACCTTATCTTGGGCTCCACGATCCGCAGTGTCGTCCAGCAAAGTGCCAACACAAGTATCCGCGTGCGTATGCAGGTCACATCGCTTCTTCAATTGGTCGCGAGCAAGAGCTCTGCCGGACGAAGCGCCGTTTGCAATGCGCTTTTGAGTGCACCCGAACAACGGGATCTTTCAAATGAAAACAGCAAAAGTGTGCGTAAAATTGCACTGTGCAAGTTGCGATGGCAAATGGCACTGCGCCTTGAGATGATCCATGAGCTACTCGTAGAGAAGGAGACCAATAGTAGCCTCTCCGCAGCGACACCAACGCCGCTGGCGCGTCGCAAATCATCGTCAAGTGGCGCGAAAGCGACCGCCAGCGACTCGCTGAGTACTGAGAATGTGGTTCCTTTTCTTGGCTCGTGTATGGTCCACCCGAGCCCGTTGATTCGT
Source organism: Pythium monospermum (assembly GCA_023336165.1). Lineage (NCBI taxonomy): Eukaryota > Oomycota > Peronosporomycetes > Pythiales > Pythiaceae > Pythium > Pythium monospermum. The sequence continues at coordinate 111,931 of JAADWJ010000009.1, forward strand.
GGAGAAGCACGCAAGGTCATGGCCACACTCAAGAGCCAAACGTCGACAAGTGGCGATGAGGTGTCTCGCTTCATAGCGCAAGAATGCTCGGCGTCTTTACAGCGGCGCTTGCAACCTTTGTTGGCCTCGGATGGCGACGACGGGGACGATAATAACACGGGCTATGCGGACCACTTCAATGCTGAGGACGCGACGGTCGTGAGAGGCAGCCGCGCCTCCCACGTACGGCGCGTCGCCGCGCTTCGCCCACCACGGTCGGTGCCAGTGGAGGAAAAGGCCATGGCGGTCGATGTGTTCCCTCCTCCACACTCTGCGCCAGGCAAAAGCAGACGATCGCTGCAGGCGGACGATGGCGACGAATTTGGAGATTACGTCGTGAAACCGAAAGCACAAGTTGACAAGGAGCCACAGAAAGCGCAAGTGCCCATTTGGCTTGCGAGCGGTCCCCAAAAACAAACAGATCCGAGCGATTCCACAACCACCACAAAACGCGGCGAGAGTGAGCAGCAGCTGCCACAAGGAGTCACGAACGCGGTCGGCGGCGGCGCAGCAAATTTGGTCAAGGTCAGGCGGAAGAACAGCATGCGAAACAACGATGGGGGAGAGGACGAGCAGCCCCACCATGGCGTCGCAGCAGCAGCACGTGGACAACGCAACGGATACTGACACACTGAATCTTACCATGGCAGGTGACCACCCATGAGCCAAAAAAAAAAAAAAAAAAAAAAAAAAAAAAAAA